>BSQZ01000022.1:5567500-5685000 GCA_033239005.1 Lamellibrachia satsuma | reverse complement strand
ACTTCACCCCCTGGCAGACTTGTTCCTTTATACTTCACCCCCTGGCAGACTTCTTCCTTTACACTTCACCCCCTGGCAGACCTGTTCATCCCATAGCCATCTCGACTTCTATGGGAAGCATTCAGCCACTATTTGTTCACATATCCACCACTGTCTTGAGAGATCGACGTCCTAACCTCGGTGGCACTACGCCACCATCCCAGTGCTTAAGTTGCAAACGTTCGGCACGGCTCGCGTTCATTAAAGTAAGCAAATGTTCAGTTGTGACGCAGTTATACGTCAAACACAGCACACCGAATTGTGTTGAACTGAATTTCGATAACTAAGATATAGTACATATATTTTACTATAATAAGATTCGCATGGCACAAACTTCTACAATATATACTTGTTTAATTGGGATTCATTGTTGGCTTAGATTATAGTGGATGTGTTATTGTTAGCTTAGACTGTAGTGGATTTGTCATTGTTGGCTTAGACTGTAGTGGATGTGTGATTGTTGGCTTAGACGTTAGTGGATGTGTGATTGTAGGCTTAGACTGTAGTGGATGTGTGATTGTTGGCTTAGACTGTAGTGGATGTGTGATTGTTTGCTTAGACTGTAGTGTATGTGTGATTGTTTGCTTAGACTGTAGTGGATGTGTGATTGTTTGCTTAGACTGTAGTGGGTGTGTGATTGTTGGCTTAGACTGTAGTGGGTATGTGATTGTTGGCTTAGACTGTAGTGGGTATGTGATTGTTGGCTTAGATTGTAGTGGATGTGTGATTGTTTGCTTAGACTGTAGTGGATGTGTGATTGTTGGCTTATACTGTAGTGGGTGTGTGATTGTTGGCTTAGACTGTAGTGGGTGTGTGATTGTTTGCTTAGACTGTAGTGGGTATGTGATTGTAGGCTTAGACTGTAGTGGATGTGTGATTGTTGGCTTAGACTGTAGTGGATGTGTTATTGTTTGCTTAGACTGTAGTGGATGTGTGATTGTTGGCTTAGACTGTTGTGGGTGTGTGGTTGTAGGCTTAGACTGTAGTGGGTGTGTGATTGTTGGCTTAGACTGTAGTGGATGTGTGATTGTTTGCTTAGACTGTAGTGGATGTGTGATTGTTGGCTTAGACTGAAGTGGGTGTGTGATTGTTGGCTTAGACTGTAGTGGATGTGTGATTGTTTGCTTAGCCTGTAGTGGATGTGTGATTGTTGGCTTAGACTGTAGTGGGTGTGTGATTGTTGGCTTAGACTGTAGTGGATTTGTCATTGTTGGCTTAGACTGTAGTGGATGTGTGATTGTTGGCTTAGACGTTAGTGGATGCGTGATTGTAGGCTTAGACTGTAGTGGATGTGTGATTGTTGGCTTAGACTGTAGTGGATGTGTGATTGTTTGCTTAGACTGTAGTGGATGTGTGATTGTTTGCTTAGACTGTAGTGGATGTGTGATTGTTGGCTTAGACTGTAGTGGGTGTGTGATTGTTGGCTTAGACTGTAGTGGGTACGTGATTGTTGGCTTAGACTGTAGTGGATATGTGATTGTTGGCTTAGACTGTAGTGGATGTGTGATTGTTTGCTTAGACTGTAGTGGATGTGTGATTGTTGGCTTATACTGTAGTGGGTGTGTGATTGTTGGCTTAGACTGTAGTGGGTGTGTGATTGTTGGCTTAGACTGTAGTGGGTATGTGATTGTAGGCTTAGACTGTAGTGGATGTGTGATTGTTGGCTTAGACTCTAGTGGATGTGTGATTGTTGGCTTAGACTGTAGTGGGTGTGTGATTGTTGGCTTAGACTGTAGTGGATGTGTGATTGTTTGCTTAGACTATAGTGGATGTGTGATTGTTTGCTTAGACTGTAGTGGGTATGTGATTGTTGGCTTAGACTGTAGTGGATGTGTGATTGTTGGCTTAGACTGTAGTGGCTGTGTGATTGTTGGCTTAGACTGTAGTGGATGTGTGATTGTTGGTTAGACTGTAGTGGATGTGTGAATGTTTGCTTAGACTGTAGTGGGTGTGTGATTGTTGGCTTAGACTGTTGTGGGTGTGTGGTTGTTTGCTTAGCCTGTAGTGGATGTGTGATTGTTGGCTTAGACTGTAGTGGGTGTGTGATTGTTGGCTTAGACTGTAGTGGATTTGTCATTGTTGGCTTAGACTGTAGTGGATGTGTGATTGTTGGCTTAGACGTTAGTGGATGCGTGATTGTAGGCTTAGACTGTAGTGGATGTGTGATTGTTGGCTTAGACTGTAGTGGATGTGTGATTGTTTGCTTAGACTGTAGTGGATGTGTGATTGTTTGCTTAGACTGTAGTGGATGTGTGATTGTTGGCTTAGACTGTAGTGGGTGTGTGATTGTTGGCTTAGACTGTAGTGGGTACGTGATTGTTGGCTTAGACTGTAGTGGATATGTGATTGTTGGCTTAGACTGTAGTGGATGTGTGATTGTTTGCTTAGACTGTAGTGGATGTGTGATTGTTGGCTTATACTGTAGTGGGTGTGTGATTGTTGGCTTAGACTGTAGTGGGTGTGTGATTGTTGGCTTAGACTGTAGTGGGTATGTGATTGTAGGCTTAGACTGTAGTGGATGTGTGATTGTTGGCTTAGACTCTAGTGGATGTGTGATTGTTGGCTTAGACTGTAGTGGGTGTGTGATTGTTGGCTTAGACTGTAGTGGATGTGTGATTGTTTGCTTAGACTATAGTGGATGTGTGATTGTTTGCTTAGACTGTAGTGGGTATGTGATTGTTGGTTTATTAGACTGTAGTGGATGTGTGATTGTTGGCTTAGACTGTAGTGGCTGTGTGATTGTTGGCTTAGACTGTAGTGGATGTGTGATTGTTGGTTAGACTGTAGTGGATGTGTGAATGTTTGCTTAGACTGTAGTGGATGTGTGATTGTTGGCTTAGACTGTTGTGGGTGTGTGGTTGTTGGCTTAGACTGTAGTGGGTGTGTGATTGTTGGCTTAGACTGAAGTGGATGTGTCATTGTTTGCTTAGACTGTAGTGGATGTGTGATTGTTGGCTTAGACTGTAGTGGGTGTGTGATTGTTGGCTTAGACTGTAGTGGATGTGTGATTGTTTGCTTAGCCTGTAGTGGATGTGTGATTGTTGGCTTAGACTGTAGTGGGTGTGTGATTGCTGGCTTAGACTGTAGTGGATTTGTCATTGTTGGCTTAGACTGTAGTGGATGTGTGATTGTTGGCTTAGACGTTAGTGGATGCGTGATTGTAGGCTTAGACTGTAGTGGATGTGTGATTGTTTGCTTAGACTGTAGTGGATGTGTGATTGTTTGCTTAGACTGTAGTGGATGTGTGATTGTTTGCTTAGACTGTAGTGGATGTGTGATTGTTGGCTTAGACTGTAGTGGGTGTGTGATTGTTGGCTTAGACTGTAGTGGGTATGTGATTGTTGGCTTAGACTGTAGTGGATATGTGATTGTTGGCTTAGACTGTAGTGGATGTGTGATTGTTGGTTTAGACCGTAGTGGATGTGTGATTGTTGGCTTAGACTGTAGTGGGTGTGTGATTATTTGCTTAGACTGTAGTGGATGTGTGATTGTTTGCTTAGACTGTAGTGGATGTGTGATTGTTGGCTTAGACTGTAGTGGGTGTGTGATTGTTGGCTTAGACTGTAGTGGATGTGTGATTGTTTGCTTAGACTGTAGTGGATGTGTGATTGTTGGCTTAGACTGTATTGGATGTGTGATTGTTTGCTTAGACTGTAGTGGATGTGTGATTGTTTGCTTAAACTGTAGTGGGTATGTGATTGTAGGCTTAGACTGTAGTGGATGTGTTATTGTTGGCTTAGACTGTAGTGTATGTGTGATTGTTGGCTTAGACTGTAGTGTATGTGTGATTGTTGGTTAGACTGTAGTGGATGTGTGAATGTTTGCTTAGACTGTAGTGGGTGTGTGATTGTTGGCTTAGACTCTAGTGGGTGTGTGATTGTAGGCTTAGACTGTAGTGGGTGTGTGATTTTTGGCTTCGACTGTAGTGGGTGTGTGATTGTTTGCTTAGACTGTAGTGGATGTGTGAATGTTTGCTTAGACTGTAGTGGATGTGTGATTGTTGGCTTAGACTGTAGTGGATGTGTGATTGTTGGCGTAGACTGTAGTGGATGTGTGATTGTTGGCTTAGACTGTAGTGGATGTGTGATTGTTGGCTTAGACTGTAGTGGGTGTGTGATTGTTGGCTTAGACTGTAGTGGGTGTGTGATTGTTTGCTTAAACTGTAGTGGGTGTGTGATTGTTTGCTTAGACTGTAGTGGATGTGTGATTGTTTGCTTAGACTGTAGTGGGTGTGTGATTGTTTGCTTAGACTGTAGTGGGTATGCGATTGTTGGCTTAGACTGTAGTGGGTGTGTGATTGTTTGCTTAGACTGTAGTGGGTTTGTGATTGTTTGCTTAGACTGTAGTGGGTGTGTGATTGTTAGCTTAGACTGTAGTGGGTATGTGATTGTTGGCTTAGACTGTAGTGGGTGTGTGATTGTTTGCTTAGACGGTAGTGGGTGTGTGATTGTTGGCTTAGACTGTAGTGGGTATGTGGTTGTTGGTTTAGACTGTAGTGGGTATGTGATTGTTGGCTTAGACTGTAGTGGGTGTGTGATTGTTAGCTTATACTGTAGTGGATGTGTGATTGTTTGCTTAGACTGTAGTGGGTGTGTGATTGTTGGCTTAGACTGTAGTGTGTGTGTGATTGTTGGCTTAGACTGTAGTGGGTGTGTGATTGTTGGCTTAGACTGTAGTGGGTGTGTGATTGTTGGCTTAGACTGTAGTGGATGTGTGATTGTTGGCTTAGACTGTATTGGATGCGTGATTGTTTGGCTTAGACTGTAGTGGATACGTGATTGTTGGCTTAGACTGTAGTGGATGCGTGATTGTTGGCTTAGACTGTAGTGGATGTGTTATTGTTTGCTACGTAGAACGAAAGACACACGTTTCTGGTGTTATATAATCCCTTGGCTAGGTTCGAGTGTATACAAGTACGTTTTTTAAAGTAGGTAATTGTAGCGAAAGTCCACGGGTCAAAGCAAATATTGGTACAGTGTACTACCTAAGTCGTCGAAGTCTCGCTGTGTTTGTGGACCTTTTCAAAAACATAGCGAAACTTTGACGACTTGGGTATGTACATTTAATCTTGTATTATGCTTTCCCGCATTTCGCACATTACTAAATTAAATATTCTCTTTAAACCAACAAATACGGCTACTGAAAAACATTATTTTTTTCAACCCTAAAATGTTGGAAATAGCTGCATTTTGATTCTACATTATAAAAATGTCCGTACACCCACCAATGCCCCACCAATACCCCCACCAATACCCCCACCAATGCCTCCACCAATGCCTCCAACAATGCCTCCACCAATGCCTCCACCAATGCCCCCTCTCGTGCTCTCTCCACAGTGCCTTCGGCGCTGGGCGGGGCTTAGCCTCGCGTTCCGCATCAATACGGTCACGCATTGCAAACTTTGAGGGTTGGCAGATCTGAAAATCGGGATAAAATCCCTTCTTAATTGTAGTGCTGGGTAAATCGGGGTAAACATATTGGACAACGATATCGAAGAACAGTCGCTAAACACCACAATCACTGGCACCAACACACGGTACCCGGGTAGAGCTCTATAGCGGAATGACCAGTCACGACAGAACACGGGAAAGGAGGCTGATATTTACTGGGCGCTGCTACAGGTGCAACGATTAAAGGGCATCGCTGACCATCCCGTGGCAACCAACTCGTGGATGAGCCACGACAGACCAATTTACACATCTCTGACCATTCCGTGGCAACCAACTCATGGATGAGCCACGACAGACCAACCTACACATATCTGATCATCCCGTGGCAGCCAACTCATGGAAGAGCCACGACAGACCAGTCTATGCATCTCTGACCATCAAGTGGCAGCCAACTCATGGAAGAGCCACGACAGACCAGTCTATACATCTCTGACCATCCCGTGGCAGCCAAATCATGGAAGAGCCACGACAGACCAACCTATACATCTCTGACCATCCCGTGGCAGCCAACTCATGGAAGAGCCACGACAGACCAGCCTATACATCTCTGACCATCCCGTGGCAGCCAACTCATGGAAGACCCACGACAGACCAACCTGTACATCTCTGACCATCCCGTGGCAGCCAACTCATGGAAGAGCCACGACAGACCATCCTGTACATCTCTGACCATCCCGTGGCAGCCAACTCATGGAAGAGCCACGACAGACCAACCTATGCATCTCTGACCATCCCGTGGCAGCCAACTCATGGAAGAGCCACGACAGACCAACCTATACACCTCTGACCATCCCGTGGCAGCCAACTCATGGAAGAGCCACGACAGACCAACCTATGCATCTCTGACCATCCCGTGGCAGCCAACTCATGGAAGAGCCACGACAGACCAGTCTATACATCTCTGACCATCCCGTGGCAGCCAACTCATGGAAGAGCCACGACAGACCAACCTATACATCTCTGACCATCCCGTGGCAGCCAACTCATGGAAGAGCCACGACAGACCAACCTATACATCTCTGACCATCCCGTGGCAGCCAACTCTTGGAAGAGCCACGACTGACCAACTTATACATTCACCGACTCGCTTTGTTTGTATGGCTGTCTCAAGTAAAATATTTATTTACCTGAGATATCAAAATCAATTACAATCATTCAATGTTGTCCCACCCTTTTGAAGACAGGGGCTACCATATCTAAATTTGTGTGAAAATGCAAGGATATTTGTATACCCGTGATGCTTTGCGCAGATTCGAAATAAGCCGAACCCTGGGCTGGAGAACGTAGCTAGTGACGTCAGCAACAATGGTTGCGACATATATCATAATAAAACACTTGGATCTATAGTTAGTTAGCAATACATGGGTTTGTACAAAACACGATTTTCTCACTTTTATTCATATTCAGTTTTTGAAAGACTGACACTTTGATCCACACCAGGTGTAGACCGAACAAGTTAAATGCCATTGGCTTGACACAAATGCTATTAACGTGCAACAACCCGCGTGACACACATTTTCGTGTTATGTGTGTTTTAAAACGTATCACACTAGTAGCTTAACGTGTATACACGTATAACCTACGTTCAACAAAATGTCGCTAAAAAGTACACATTTAAACGAAGTGCAAACATATATAATTCAGTTATATGTAATGCAAATAACAATAAATCAATAAATCAATCACTTATTTCCAACAAAAACACATACAGATGAGCAACAATTTTTCAACAGACCAAACATCTTGTACACGTAAATGTTGGAAAAGGATTGATGCAAGAAAGACGTCAACACATAAAATTAATGTACGACATTTTGCCCAACCGTAAGCCAGAATGTTTACTAAAGTTGGCCATTTGAATTATATTTGATGAATCGATAAACGCGTGTAGGTAGAAAACTGCTGGTGAAACATGTGCTTTGATGCGTCGCACAAAATTATTTCTACAGCGATATTACCACTTGGCGTTACCATTCATAAGTCTCTTACTGATATTGAAAATAAAAACAAATACAAGGCATGATGCACGGTAAATATACACAACTTCAAATAACAGTGTTAGTGACTATCTTCTTCGTCTAGGAAGTCGAGTATCCACTGTTGGTTCACTTCGCCCGTCTGTTTCGTCGAGATCAGCTTAGCGCCGTCTTCGTTCTTGGAGCGCTTGATGGCGACGACGTGAGTGGGCCGGGTCGTGTTGACGATTCGGCCACCGTTGAACGTCCACAGCTGCTCCGGCTTACCGACTTCTAAGTACTCCAGGTGCATCTTCTCTGATAACACAGAACATTATGAGTACCACGTGGTGTTATGAAATGTTGAAACAAAATGGTGATGATGATGACAATGGTGATGATTATTATGATGATCATCATGATGATGATGTTGAAGATGATAGTCGTAATGCTAGAACAACTACGACAACGACGACTACACTTTAGTTGTTTAATTAACCACACTACTGCCAGGAACAGAAGTTTTTAACCTTGTATTTCCATTGGAATCCGTATATATATATATATATATATATATATATATATATATATATATATATATATATATATATATGTAGTGTGTATGTATATATGTGTGTGTATGTATATATATATATATATATATATATATATATATATATATATATATATATATATATATATATATATATATATATATATATATATATATAAACTAGGCTGATTTCCCACAAAATATTTGATATAATTACACGACGTACCACGTGCGCCATACACAGTGATACTGCGGAACGTTGGTTTGTCGAACAAATTGTGGTTTGTCCGATACATACAAGTTGCGGTCTAGACGACTGTGTTCACCGTGTGACTTACTTTTTTCCATTCAAAACTTCAATTCCACATTTGTATGACTGAATCCACGATAGTGATACTAATATAACCATTGTTCACGAGGATGGCTTTGTAGATAGTTCTGGACGGAATAGAGCCGACCCGAAATAACCCGTGACGCCTCAATGCATAATCTAGCATTAGCAAAAAGTGAACTCGCGTGAGACTGTCGACGGAAGTACGACACGTAATTCGTGAGAATCTTTTGCCGCGCGCTGAAACAATCGCGTATCTGCGCCTGCGCGTGCTCAGTCGATCACGCTCAAAGTTATTCAAATATCAGATCAGCTGACTGTTGCGTTGTGATGCTAGCGTTGTGATGTTTGTGTAATGTCAGTAAACGTTATTATTGATACTTAGCTGAAACAGTAATTATTTAATTATATGCGTTCATGTTGTTGCCATGGATACATCACTGTTCCCACTCTCTAACTTGTGCACAATGACGAGTCATACTTCCGTCGACATCGTTCCCGCGGTGCAGTGTGTTTATACACGGTTATACACGTTTATACACGCCCGCCGTCTTTCTAGCGATCAAACATGCTATTCCAAGTACCGACTTCTACGAACCCTTCCAGATTTTCTTGATCTTATGTTTCCAAGGTCACTGCGTGACATTTACTGGATTTATAAAGTATTGAAAATAACTGGAAACTCAAGCCAACCCCCGTGCCCGGTGGAACTGAGCCGTTATTGGCCGTTGAGTGAAAAGACGTTAGTTAAGTAAGTAAAGTAATGCATCACGTACTAGACGAGGACGAGTCAAGGACGAGGTCGTTGACCTTGGCGTGGATGACGCCGTGTTTGTCGAGGTACCACAGCTGTAGATCCACCGAGTCCGAGTTGTCCTGCCGCCGCCACGTGAACACGTTCGTCACGCCGACCTTCTTGTCCGACTTGAGACACTGCAGCACCTTGTCGTTCATCGCACTGCGGATCCGGCAGTAGCGGGCCGGGCTGGAGGCACAACACGGCGTGGGAACACGGGGAACATGGAGGAGTCTGTCTACGCGCGCAACCACGCACATACATACGTACGTACACATGTACGTACACATGTATGTATGTATGTGTGTATGTGCGAGGGTGCTTGTACGATTGTCTGTGTGCGATCGTGTCTGTGTGCGATTGTGTGCGTGCGTGCGTATACAATACAATATTTACATCCAAATATCCAACATATCTGAATGACAACGGTTATTGGACGGTTTATGTAATATGTATTGACTCACGTATAGACGAATTCCCATTTTTGTGTGACGTCGGCGATGACGTAGCGGCACATGGAGACCCCGGTACCCGGCTCCGGGTTGTCTCCGTCAGCGGCCACTACCCGTGTGGCGTCCTGCTGGCTCTGAATGACGTCACCTGTCGTCATCAACTGTTGCTCCGTCCTGCCCTGTTTGTAGGGGTTCACCACCATCACGTTCGTCTCTGCGGTATAAATTAGGGGACAGATCAGTGTTTTCCCTCAGTGTTTGTGGCATAGGTAGTGGTTTAGAGCCGGTGCTCCTTTTCAGGGATGTTCTGAACCCAGAAAAATAGCGATGACCATAGAAAAGGGCGGAACACGCTGCAAATAGGTTTGAATGTCTTGTTGCTGGCAGGATCCCGGTGTACCGTGGAAGGATCCCGGTGTACCGTGGAAGGATCCCGGTGTACCGTGGAAGGATCCCGGTGTACCGTGGAAGGATCCCGGTGTACCGTGGAAGGATCCCGGTGTATTGTGGAAGAATCCCGGTGTACCGTGGAGGATCCCGGTGTACCGTGGAAGGATCCCTGGTGTACGAATACAGAACCAGGTGGGTTTGTGCGACAAATGACAGGCAGCATCTTCCATGTTGATTGTCTTGAAAGCATTATCTGGGATCCAGCATCCGCTATCCTCACAATCTTCCCCTGTTAAATCCGGGATCCGCCCTGAATCACAAACTAGGATGAGGAAGAGATTGGAATAAAAAAAGCAGGTGGCCTGAGAGGCGTATCTATAGGCAGGAATGAAGCATGCCAGGGATAAGGAAACAATCGGGAGACGGAGAATAAGGGGCTATGGAAGACGACACAGATGTCGCGAGACGGGAGCGACGTAGGGGGAGGGCAGGGCTTACAAGGAGGGACAGGGACATGGAAAGAAGGTGGTGGGGAGGAAAATGGGATGGTGTAGAGGCAGGACGGGGTGGTGGGAGAGAGAGAGAGGCGGGAGGGAGAGAGAGAGAGAGAGAGAGAGGGGGGGGAGAGAGAGGGGGGGGAGAGAGAGAGAGAGAGGGGGGGGAGAGAGAGAGGTGGGGGAGAGAGAGAGATGGGGAGAGAGAGAGAGAGAGAGAGAGAGAGAGAGAGAGAGAGAGAGAGAGAGAGAGAGAGAGAGAGAGAGAGAGAGAGAGAGAGAGAGAATGGATCGTAGCATTGGAGGACCCAGGGAAAAAGAGGTAAAGGAAGTGAGATTCACAGGGAGAGGATCGTTGGAGAGGGTCAGAGGGAGAGAGGGATTGAGGGAAATGGGACAGAAGGTAGATGTAGGATGTAGACGAACGGGATTCGATTTACCCCCCCCCCAAAGTATTCGCTATTCTCCGTGTCACTTGACC
Source organism: Lamellibrachia satsuma (assembly GCA_033239005.1). Classification (NCBI taxonomy): domain Eukaryota; kingdom Metazoa; phylum Annelida; class Polychaeta; order Sabellida; family Siboglinidae; genus Lamellibrachia; species Lamellibrachia satsuma. The sequence continues at coordinate 5,674,059 of BSQZ01000022.1, read as the reverse complement.
TCCCACGCCACGTCAGTGCGCGAGGCGTATCTACATATCAGGCATATTTGATATGAACATTCATTTAGAATGAGCTATGTCAACGAAGACGATCAAAGTCATTGAATGTTAACGTAGAACGTATTCTGATCACACGCACGCATGCACGCACGCACGCACGCACGCACGCACATACGCACGCACGCACACACGCACCACAGGTGTTTTATCGACTCGTCCATGCATGAGGCGTTTCTACATTGCAGGCATATTTAATATAAACCGTTAAACACACGGGGATTTAACGCACGAGGGCAAAGGTGAAAGTTGAATTCTTATATAGCGCAGTAACCGGTTATTACGCAGTACACTTCACCCCTGGCAGACATTACACTTCACCCCTCTGGCAGACATTACACTTCACCCCCTGGCAGACATTACACTTCACCCCCTGACAGACATTACACTTCACCCCTTGGCAGACATTGCACTTCACCCCCTGGCAGACATTACACTTCACCCCCTGGCAGACATTACATTTCACCTCCTGGCAGACATTAAACTTCACCCCCTGACAGACATTACACTTCACGCTCTGGCAGACATTACACTTCACTCCCTGGCAGACATTACACTTCACCCCTTGGCAGACATTACACTTCACCCCCTGGCAGACATTACACTTCACCTTCTGGCAGACATTACACTTCACCCCCTGGCAGACATCACACTTCACTCTCTGGCAGACATTAAATTTGCTCCCTGGCATACGTTACACTTCACCCCCGGCAGACATTACACTTCACTCCCTGGCAGACATTACACTTCACCCCTGGCAGACATTACACTTCATCCTCTGGCAGACATTACAATTCACCTCCTGCCAGATATTACACTTCACTCCCTGACAGACATTACATTTGGCCCCCTGGCAGACATTACACTTCACCCCCTGGCAGACATTACACTTCGTCCTCTGGCAGACATTACAATTCACTCCCTAGCAGACATTACTCTTCACTCCCTGACAGACATTACATTTCGCCCCCTGGCAGATATTACACTTCGTCCTCTGGCAGACATTACACTTCACTCCCTGGTAGACATTACATTTCACCCCCTGACAAACATTACACTTCATCCTCTGGCAGACATTACACTTCACCTCCTGGCAGATATTACACTTCACTCCCTGGTAGACATTACATTTGGCCCCCTGGCAGACATTACACTTCACTCCCTGGCAGACATTACATTTCGCCCCCTGGCAGACATTACATTTCCTTCTGGCAGACATTACATTTCACCCACTGGCAAACATTACACTTCACCCCCTGCCAGACATTACATTTCACCCCCTGGCAGACATTACACTTCACTCCCTGGCAGATATTACACTTCACCCCCTGGCAGACATTACACTTCACCCCCTGGCAGACATTATATTTCACCCCCTGGCAGACATTACACTTCACCCCCTGGCAGACATTACACTTCACTCCCTGGCAGACATTACATTTCGCCCCCTGGCAGACATTACACTTCACCCCCTGGCAGACATTACACTTCACCCCCTGGCAGACATTACACTTCACTCCCTAGCAGACATTTTATTTCCTTCTGGCAGACATGTTCCTTCAAGCACCAACTCGACTTCTCTTGGAAGCATTCAGCCATGCTGCAATTACTGCGCGAAGATTAGTCATTCACATAGATATATCAACCACTGTTTATATCAACCACTGTTTATCGTTGTTAGAGCTGAGGATTGAAGCAACGTGGAGTGCACGAAATTGCACAAGAAACGGCAGCGAGTGGACACGAACGTCGGTGTTCAACCCGATTGAGGGTCGGACGTCCACTGAGCTTCTCCGTCACACACATGGTCTTAAAACAATTGATTTTGCAGTTGTTCCGAATTATGACCGCATCCGGTCAAATAAAAATAATGGAGTAGTAGTTTTTCCGACGATTTCACCAAAACTAAACATCAAATTGGCATGAACGAGCCAACACGTCGTAGTCGATGGAAGATTATTTTTTTCGCGAAATGTCTTAAACGAAACAAGCGGAAACGTCAGGCTAAGAAGGGCGTGTGAGTCTCACCGATTCAGGTAAATGCAGACCAGACGCCGCACACATATAATGGTGACATAGATTTCCAACGCATACCGTCTCTGCGGCGAGTGATTGCTGCCAACACGCCACACTTACCGTCTACGTCGAGACACAACTCTCCGCCCAGTCGACTCCGGATTATGCCAGTAAGACGATCCTCGAACCACAATCCCCTAAGGCGTCCCTTTCCCTCCTCCTTGCCCTCCTCACACATGACGACACGACTCCCTGGTCCCACTGGATCTTCCCCGGCCACACCCAGGATCAGGCCGTTCAGTTTACTCCGAATCTCGAAGTATCGACCCATCGGTATTTTGGCTGGTTGTTGCCGGCGTAGTTGAGGTCTCGACTGTTCGGCCGAGTTGTTCATAGTCGTAATGTGGCGGCGGTCAGAAACACGTTGTCTCGTCCTACGGCGAATGGAGCTAGAACATGGAATGTCCTGTATTATAGCGCACGCGACCTCGATAAGGCCTATATAATTATGTTATCGAGTCAACCCGGACACCTCAATCGACCCGGCCACGTCACGGCTGTCACCAGTGGGCGTGGCTGTAGTGGGGCCGCTCAGACGCCGAGGCTGTTTATTATTGACGTCATATTGACGCAGACAAGTGCTCGAGTGGGCGGGGCTTCTGAGGTCGTACGTCGTGTGACGTTCCGGTCGAGGGGTGTCTCTAACTATTAAAGGTACGATCTGTTTGTGTTTATCGTAACATCATATGGCATAACTATATACACACTAATATACTGACTGTCCAGACGTGTTGTAGTGAACCATAATATTTAAATATAATGTCACCGTCATATGTTTATGAATATCGAACTTGCCGTTCAGCATGCAACGTAAATTCTAGTTAAAAACTTAAATTTTATCACGATAACGGTCACATTATATAAAACAGTTCTGGTTCGTTATAACGATTACATCTGCAGTTAATTGGCGAGTGCTTAAACGTAAAGATCGACATTACAAACAAATTATTGGACAAAATCAGTAGTGTTAGAGAATCCCTATTCCGACCCTCTAATGAAGACGGGGGTGTGACGAACTTTCGTGGGGTGTCACACCGAGTATGGCAATGTTTAGAAATATTCCATACGTAGATGTTCTAAAATTTACTTTGAATATAGGGTAACCTGCTGTAGGTCGCAAAACTGACCTGAATGTACATAACATATTTCTCTAAGCGCTATGGAAACTGTGCATGGATTACGATTATGCCTACTATTTAACTATTTAACATGACTTTAAGATAAACACGAGCATACTTGTACATTTAACATGACTTTTGTTATTTATGCGTACGTCATGTGTCATGTATGCTTATGTCATGTGTCATGTGTGCTTGTTTCATATATCATATTGATTTATGTGATGTGTCATTATGCTTGTGTGATGTGTTATGCATGATTATGTTATGTGTCATGTATGATTATGTCATGTGTCACGTATATGCTTATGTCATGTGTCATGTGTATTTGTGTCGTGTGTCATGTATGCTTATGTCATGTGTCATGTGTACTTGTGTCACGTGTCTTGTATGCTTGTGTCACGTGTCATGTATGCTTGTGTCACTTGTCATGTATGCTTGTGTCATGTTTTTATATTGGAGTTTTTGCACTAATACGGTGGCAGGCCCAAGTATGACATTGACATGAGTAACACCCCCTGGTCACGTGACATGACACCAACACATCCTAGACGTTGACGTCACTTGAGACGATGTTGTAATGGTCGCCCAAATTGTGCCCCGTGTCACCCAGCTCAAAGATCTCCAGCTGACACCCTCTATGTTGTCTGTACCTAAATTTATCTCAAAAGCCTCGGTGCGGATCAGGATGTTGACGCAACAGAATGTCGCAGTTACATTACGAGATAGTCCGATTGTTCCGGTGCACGCGTCACACCTAGGCTGCTAACCCAGATCCTGTTAACAGCGCAATCCTACCACTTGACTCGTTGCCCCTCCATCCTGCATGGGTTCTTCACGTTCCTGAATTATATATATATATATATATATATATATATATATATATATATATATATATATATATATATATATATACATTTATATATATATATATATATATATATATATATATAATTATATATATATATATATATATATATATATATATAATTATATATATATATATATATATATATATATATTATATATATATATTGAGATTATCGAGATGACTGTCCAGTATATCTTGTGATAATAAATTATGCACTTAGTTGTTGAGATTAATGACAGTCAAACTGTGATATATTCCCGTAAAAAGGGTGCGTTTTTGTATATACGCGGTATCCAACCTTGGGATTGTCCAAAGCTTTTTACACCTCCTGGCAGACCTGTTCATCCAAACGCTATCTCTACTTCTATGGGAAGCATTTAGCCATGCTGCAATTATTGCTCAAAAACTATTTGTTTACATGACCACCTCTGTCTGTAGCAGGTACTCATTCATACAGCTGAGTGAACTGTGGCAACGTGGGATGAACGAAATTGTCAAAGCTTCGAAACGGCGGCAAGACGATTCGAACCCAGGTTCTCTCAATTGAGAGTCCAATGTTCTAACCACAACGCCTCTTCTCCGCCACTATCCGTCGGCCATAGTCTATGAAAGTGACACGAGTGACGCTCATTTTAATACTATTATTAAAAATTAGAACACCACCCATGTTAGTTTTTATCTTTCTCCAGTTATTCGAGCTACATAGTACCTAGTACATAGTACCTGGTACATAGTACCTAGCACCACCTTTTCCTTTATTCATAGCCTGATAACTAGTGATTAATTGATTAAGTCTCAAGTTCGCCGCTTGGGCTCGGAAGGACGGGTTACAAGTAGATGACACAATTGAGTGCCCGGAAGGACGGGTTACACGTAGATGACACAAGTCAGTGCTCGGAAGGACGGGTTACACGTAGATGACACAATTGAGTGCCCGGAAGGACGGGTTACACGTAGATGACACAATTGAGTGCGCGGAAGGACGGGTTACACATAGATGACACAAGGGAGTGCTCGGGAGGACGGGTTACACGTAGATGACACAATTGAGTGCGCGGAAGGACGGGTTACACGTAGATGAAACAAGTGAGTGCTCGGGAGGACGGGTTACACGTAGATGACACAAGGGAGTGCTCGGGAGGACGGGTTACACGTAGATGACACAATTGAGTGCCCGGAAGGACGGGTTACACGTAGATGACACAAGTGAGTGCACGGAAGGGCGGGTTACACGTAGATGACACAAGTGAGTGCTCGGAAGGACGGGTTACACGTAGATGACACAATTGAGTGCCCGGAAGGACGGGTTACACGTAGATGACCCAAGTGAGTGCACGGAAGGGCGGGTTACACGTAGATGACACGAGTGAGTGCTCGGAAGGACGGGTTACACGTAGATGACACAATTGAGTACCCGGAAGGACGGGTTACAATTAGATGACACAATTGAGTGCCCGGAAGGACGGGTTACATGTAGATGACACACGTGAGTGCTCGGAAGGACGGGTTACACGTAGATGACACAAGGGAGTGCTGGGAAGGGCGGGTTACACGTAGGTGGACCCTCGAGGCCAATTTCTTGTGTATTTGCCATATGTGTTTATTGCTTTGACGATCTTGTTCAGTCTAATTAAATAACGAATTCTCGGATGTGGCGACGCACTACTATATATCTACTTTATTCTTTTTATTTACCAATCAGCGTATAACGACTTAATGGTTTTAGTATTGACATCGCATTTTGCACAAATTTATGCTTTTAGGCCTACAGGTCGACGACGTGTGAACGTGGATACAGTGCCGATATCACGTGTTCTGTTTAGGTCGAAGTTTTCAGATGGATGCTGATGTACAGCTGTCTACACTATTCCCCAATGTAACGTGAGAAGATGAAACGGAAGCTGATGTGGTGACGCTGTGATAGACAGAGTTTGAAGCGACCAAGACGACGTTGTATCAATGCAACCCATCTCACGAGAAATGAATTGGGGCCATAACAATCGTTATTAAGCGGCTGATTCTGTTTAAAGACTGATTCCGTCCCATTTGATTAAAATTAAGATACACATTGCGTCGGCCATTTTGATTCTACTATCCACTATTAAGTGCAGTTCACTAAAGGGAAGGACACGTTTCGTACAACGATAAGCAATGTTGTATTATCTTGCGTGTCTCACATATTAAGTTGATTTTGTATCAATAATATTATATAAGTAAGCTAGAGTGGCTTAAGAGCTATTTTGATGTGTCTACGAGGCGTCTTCACTGATAAAACACCTGCCTGGTGAACTTCTATATTAAACAAAATGACATTCAATGAGGATTTGGCATATTGATGACATCACTGTATGACAGAGAGGCTCCCCCAACGGTGACATTTGTTGTATTAGCTGCACGTGCCGTTAGTACCACATTTGTAAGAAGATATTTCATTACAGCTTTACTGTGACATGTAAACAGGGTCATAGAGTTATTTATTGGAGCAGCCATCCCAGTGAGTAGTGCGTGGCATTGATCTGGGGGTAGAGGGCTCCTGGTGAGGGGCTAAGGGTTTTCATATTTTTCATTCGGGATTGGGGGCATGCCCGTCTACCCCCTCCCTACACGGATACGCCTCTGACAACATGACGGGAAGTGGTGACCTCGTGTTAAGCACAAGGTAGCCATTGCCGACTGGCCGCACTCGTAAAACTAAACGTGACTTCAGGCGAAGCATTCTTTCCCTCGATAAAAATCAACAGCTGAGGGCCAAATACAAGCATGCATGACAATGCGTGCCGTTGGCATTGGACATACATGCCTAATATACACCGTGTCTGCTCATTAGGAGCGTTACACACGGCGAGTCTATGGCTCGGATGAATCACCAGTCGGAGGAGTCCGCGCCAAGCATCCAGGGAGTCCGTATAGTGCAGCCAGTCTGACACATACACAGACTCAGCTGCTACACCTGCCTCGCTGCATCACCGGCATACGCAATAGTGAATGATCCATTCATTGAATTACTTGCGTCCCGCTTAGAATCACTCGTAGGGACTGACCACAAGCATGTCTGGTGCCAGTGTGTCTGTCTCGAGGTACTGGTACACAGTGACGCATGTGGGGGGGGGTGATCGTTGGGGGAGGGTGATTGTTGTATTTAGCATGTTGCGGCGCTACATAGCAAACTAATGAGTGTCCATGCCTCGCCATTGACCCCTTGCCCTCCCCCTTCCTCCCCCTTCCTCTCCCCCTTGCCCTCCCCTTGCCCTCCCCCTTCCTCTCCCCCTTGCCCTCCCCTTGCCCTCCCCCTTCTTCTTCCCTTGCCCTCCCCCTTCCTCTCCCCCTTGCCCTCCCCCTTCCTCTCCCCCTTGCCCTCCCCTTGCCCTCCCCTTGCCCTCCCCTTGCCCTCCCCCTTCCTCTCCCCCTTCCTCTCCCCCTTCCTCTCCCCCTTGCCCTCCCCTTCCTCTCCCCCTTGCCCTCCCCCTTCCTCTCCCCCTTGCCCTCCCCTGCCCTCCCCCTTGCCCTCCCCTTCCTCTCCCCCTTGCCCTCCCCCTTCCTCTCCCCCTTGCCCTCCCCCTTCCTCTCCCCCTTGCCCTCCCTCGCCCTCCTCCTTGCTCTCCCCTTGACCCCCTTGGCATCCCTCTACGCCACTGATGATATATATATATATATATAGATATATATATATATATATATATATATATATATATATATATATATATATATATATATATATATATATATATATATATATATATATATATATATATATATATATATATATATATATATATATATATAATTATATGAAAACATCAGTTGTTTTGTTATATTAAACATGACGATTACATGATAAAGCAATAACACTTTATTGGGATTTTCCTGGCGAACCGTAACAGCGACACGTGAATATTACCAAACTTTGTTGAAGCAAACAATGAACGTGTCTTCGTTGGTCCTCTCGTGGAACAACGAACGTGTCTTCGTTGGTCCTCTCGTGGAACAATGAACGGCAGTTAAGATACAAATGGTACTAATATAAAAGTTTCGTCAAAGCAGCAAACTTCGCAAAAGAAGCACCAGCATAAAAAAAGAATACAATTCACATGTTTGACGAGTTATTGATACAACGCTGTGGATGGAAGACCTAGCGCACATTCTGGCACCAAACATAACATTACTAGCAACGTTCACATGTTTGACGAGTTATTGATACAACGCTGTTGATGGAAGATCTAGCGCACATTCTGGCACCAAACATAACATTAGTAGCAACGTTCACATGTTTGACGAGTTATTGATACAACGCTGTGGATGAAGACCTAGCGCACATTCTGGCACCAAACATAACATTAGTAGCAACGTTCACATGTTTGACGAGTTATTGATACAACACTGTGGACGGAAGACCTAGCGCACATTCTGGCACCAAACATAACATTAGTAGCAACGTTCACATGTTTGACGAGTTATTGAAACAACGCTGTGGATGAAGACCTAGCGCACATTCTGGCACCAAACATAACATTAGTAGCAACGTTCGCGCAGTATAGAGCGATAGCTTCATTTTGTAAACAATAAACTTTCCAGTTCCTAGTCACATAAATAATAAGTTTATATTGATTTATTCAAAACCACTAAATGATGATTTACGTTGTTTTTTATCGGACACCGGACAAATTAACTGTGTATATCTGGCATATATATCCAGTAATACCGAAGATAAATACGTTTGCTAGAACTCTCGGGAACTCGCGAGAATGCACTTACTTAATATGGCACCTGTGAGCAATAGGACACAGACAAACGAGCCCGTCTGTCCATCCACAGGTACTCTACAGGTACTCGAAGTGCCAACACTGATTTTCCCCGCCGTGTTCGATGAAACACTGAACTTCTGCCCCGTCGTCGGTGTTTGCCCCTCGAATGTCAAGGACTTCGTTTGGCGCCACCTGGCATGCTATTTGAGAACCACGCTTCTGCCACATCTGGTAGCCGTTGCCTATTTCCGGTTCGCCGGTTCGCAGGATGCCGCCTGACGTAAACATACGAGAATAATTGTGAGGCACTTTTAACGACGAGTATTTTGTTACAACGTCTACTGCGAAAGGTCGGGTCGCTCTCATTATTTTATTTAATGTCAATGCTTTCCATTAATTCTCTACAATTCTCTACATCGCACATGGTGTTGAAGTCAGCTGGAAAATGTATTGCTAAAAAACTATCTATGACACAACTGTCTTAAAGCAAATGGTACAAATGGTTAAGACAATCAAGTACGGTTTCAATGTTTAACAACTAAAGCCTGAGTCGTAACAAAAACATCAACGATGCTGCTCATGATATTTTGGTAACCATTATAATTCAAATGGATGAATGAATGAATGAATCTCACCACAGCAGACCATTATCTATAAAAATATGTTTAAGTCAATAAAGTTAAAAACCCGGCCCAAAACGGATACCGAAAAAATTGCTATGTCTTAATACAGTCCGGTGTTTGCTGTGGGTATTAAGAAGTGAATACGATGTTACGATACAGACGGCGTGACGACGGCGTCAGTTGGACTTACTGGACGTGTCGAGCACGAGGTCGTTGAGCTTGGAGCGGATGACGCCGTGTTTGTCCTCGTACCACAACTGGTTGTCCTCGGCGTCCTCCTTCTTCTCCCAGGTGATAATCCGGGCCCCGGGGGACGAGTCTGACTGCTCTACGTCCAACACCTTCCCGTTCAACTCACTAGTGATGCGGAAGTAGCGCGGGTGACTGAAGAAGAGAGAATGTTCATGTCGTACATAGGAGAACGTTCGTGTCGTACACAGGAGAACGTTCGTGTCGTACACAGGAGAACGTGTTTATGTATTCGTTTGGTTATGAATAGGTGCGTAACATACAGATGTGAATACATCGTAACTTTGTCACTTATTTACTTATCCTTGTCTTGCCAGGTGTGACACGTAAGGCTCGTACAAGGTCTCGCCAGGTGTGACACGTAAGGCTCGTACAAGGTCTCGCCAGGTGTGACACGTAAGGTTCGTACAAGGTCTCGCCAGTTGCCTCTGTCTTGGGTCTCCTTGCCGCTGTGCCCCAGGTCAGCCCAACAGCCTTCAGTTCCCTGTCTTGGGTCTCCTTGTCGCTGTGCCCCAGGTCAGCCCAGTAGCCTTCAGTTCCCTGTATTGGGTCTCCTTGCCGCTGTGCCCCAGGTCAGCCCAACAGCTTTCAGTTCCCTGTCTTGGGTCTCCTTGCCGCTGTGCCCCAGGTCAGCCCAGTAGCCTTCAGTTCCCTGTCTTGGGTCTCCTTGCCGCTGTGCCCCAGGTCAGCCCAACAGATTTCAGTTCCCTGTCTTGGGTCTCCTTGCCGCTGTGCCCCAGGTCAGCCCAACAGCCTTCAGTTCCCTGTCTTGGGTCTCCTTGCCGCTGTGCCCCAGGTCAGCCCAACAGCCTTCAGTTCCCTGTCTTGGGTCTCCTTGCCGCTGTGCCCCAGGTCAGCCCAGTAGCCTTCAGTTCCCTGTCTTGGGTCTCCTTGCCGCTGTGCCCCAGGTCAGCCCAGTAGCCTTCAGTTCCCTGTCTTGGGTCTCCTTGCCGCTGTGCCCCAGGTCAGCCCAGCAGCCTTCAGTTCCCTGTCTTGGGTCTCCTTGTCGCTGTGCCCCAGGTCAGCCCAGCAGCCTTCAGTTCCCTGTCTTGGGTCTCCTTGTCGCTGTGCCCCAGGTCAGCCCAGCAGCCTTCAGTTCCCTGTCTTGGGTCTCCTTGTCGCTGTGCCCCAGGTCAGCCCAGCAGCCTTCAGTTCCCTGTCTTGGGTCTCCTTGTCGCTGTGCCCCAGGTCAGCCCAGCAGCCTTCAGTTCCCTGTCTTGGGTCTCCTTGTCGCTGTGCCCCAGGTCAGCCCAGCAGCCTTCAGTTCCCTGTCTTGGGTCTCCTTGTCGCTGTGCCCCAGGTCAGCCCAGCAGCCTTCAGTTCCCTGTCTTGGGTCTCCTTGTCGCTGTGCCCCAGGTCAGCCCAGCAGCCTTCAGTTCCCTGTCTTGGGTCTCCTTGTCGCTGTGCCCCAGGTCAGCCCAGCAGCCTTCAGTTCCCTGTCTTGGGTCTCCTTGTCGCTGTGCCCCAGGTCAGCCCAGCAGCCTTCAGTTCCCTGTCTTGGGTCTCCTTGTCGCTGTGCCCCAGGTCAGCCCAGTAGCCTTCAGTTCCCTGTCTTGGGTCTCCTTGTCGCTGTGCCCCAGGTCAGCCCAGCAGCCTTCAGTTCCCTGTCTTGGGTCTCCTTGTCGCTGTGCCCCAGGTCAGCCCAGCAGCCTTCAGTTCCCTGTCTTGGGTCTCCTTGTCGCTGTGCCCCAGGTCAGCCCAGTAGCCTTCAGTTCTTATATGGTTCATTTCCATGTTGTTTTGTCTGCAATGTTTCTCTTCCCATCTGGGTTCCAAGTCAAGGCTGTTTTCGCCGGCAGGTCACTGGTCGTTCGGAAGACATCACCGAGTCATGTCCACATTTTTTATGATGATACAAGTGTCATATTTTATTGTTTGGTGAAGTATGTTTTCAGGCCAAGACACTTGTAGCTTCCTCGAGCAGGTGTGGTGGAAACTGACGAGTCTGTCAGTATCTTGCTGGGTCATACGCCATTTGATTTTCACTTAATATGAAGTACTCATTATGACCAAACCTGCTACTTTCCACTACTTACACATAGTCGAAATACCACTTCTGGTTGTCTCCACCGTGCGCCTCCCAGACACACACCCGCCCATCCGACGTAACGTCCAGCACCTTCTCCGGGTCGTCTCTCTTCCGGATGAAGTTGTCACTGAATCTCAGGCGCTGATTCACCTCATCCGGGTCATAGGGATTTACAACTAGTGTTGTTTCTGTCAACACGCAACATCCGGGTCATAGGGATTTACAACTAGTGTTGTTTCTGTCAACACGCAACATCCGGGTCATAGGGATTTACAACTAGTGTTGTTTCTGTCAACACGCAACTTCCGGGTCATAGGGATTTACAACTAGTGTTGTTTCTGTCAACACGCAACATCCGGGTCATGGGGTTTACAACTAGTGTTGTTTCTGTCAACACGCAACATCCGGGTCATAGGGATTTACAACTAGTGTCGTTTCTGTCAACACGCAACATCCGGGTCATAGGGATTTACAACTAGTGTTGTTTCTGTCAACACGCAACATCCGGGTCATGGGGTTTACAACTAGTGTTCTTTCTGTCAACACGCAACATCCGGGTCATAGGGATTTACAACTAGTGTTCTTTCTGTCAACACGCAACATCCGGGTCATAGGGATTTACAACTAGTGTTGTTTCTGTCAACACGCAACATCCGGGTCATAGGGATTTACAACTAGTGTTGTTTCTGTCAACACGCAACATCCGGGTCATAGGGATTTACAACTAGTGTTGTTTCTGTCAACATGCAACATCCGGGTCGCCAAGTACGTCAATTATAACTTATCGCCAAGTAGGTCAATTATAACTTATCGCCAAGTAGGTCAATCGTCGGACGTGTTTCAACATAGGTCTACTATACTGAATATTTGCTACATACAACTGTTTATATGACCAAACGATGGTCAATAAAACCAAGCTAAGTATATCGAAATATCACAGTGGATTTAATTATCTCACGGCACCTATCATATTATGGGTGCACATGGAAACGATGTTTTGGTGTTTGATCGTATTATAAATGCATATGTAGATTAAGTAGTTGCAGATGGTCTGGTAGCTTTTTAGACAACCCATCCATAAACATTTGAGCATAAGTTCGCTAGACACAACGTTACACTTATTCATGTTTCAGCTACACATTCTAAACCATAACAAAGACAGCATTAGACAATCAATTAAACAGAAAAATTTCGACCACGTACGTAACATAATGCATGCATCCACCACGTACGTAACATAATGCATGCAAACATTATGTAGACTATAGATGAATCAGTCGGTTGTTTTTAAAATACTCCACGCACAGATATATCATCATCTTCCAAGTCTCAGCATAGCTGCGTGGATGTAAGAGTCAGCTAGGAGAGTGAGAGGTGTTACAAGAGAGTGCGAGGTGTTACAAGACAGTGAGAGGTGTTACAAGAGAGTGAAAGGTGTTATAAGAGAGTGAGAGGTGTTACAATAGCGTTAGTAGACACATTTACACACTGTTAAATGTTTTCATTGTTTTACACCGTCAGTTGCCACCAGAGTTTATAATAATTTTGTGTTTGCACAAGCACACATAATAATACATAATAAAACAGCCAAGACGTGTTTGAAGTAGCTATAACAGTATCAATTATTTATGTGCCAGTGTACTTTGGAGTAAAACACTGCATTTGCCATAGCTTGTTACACCGGAGTTGAACAGGACTGTATGTGCCGTCATTTCAATGATTGACCTTTGGTAGTGACGAACACAGAACAACTTTCTGTGGCACAACTCTAAATGGAAGTCACGTGGGTTAAACACGACAGGGATTAATATACATACATATATAAGATTAAATATATAAAATTATATATAAAATTATATATAAAATTATATATATATATATATATATATATATATATATATATATATATATATATATATATATATATATATATATATATATATATATACATATATATATATATATATATATATACGTGAGAAACATGTGAAATACAGCTTACGTACGTGACACACCGTGCATGTACGTGTCACATAGTGTGCATACGTGGGACACAATGTACATACGTGACACAAGTGTACATACGTGCTACACAGTATGAGTACACATAAAATACAGAATGTAAAGTTAATTACTGTACTGTATTTCTTCTTCGTCGCTGCTGCTGCTGCTGGAAGAGCTCGATGTGTCGTCTGCACATTCTGAGACTGAAGGTCAAACAGCACGTGATCCTCAACGCAACGTGACAAATATTCAACGAGAAAATGCAACCGAAAGAAGAAAATAAATAGCAGTAACGTTGTTAAGAAAATAGCACAAAGGATCACTGTTAATAAAAGCAAGCGTATCGGATGTGTTTCAACATAGTGACGCAAGCAGAAACCAAATGTCATTATGTCATATGTGTTTAATAATAACAAAATGTGTTTACAAACCCCCCAATTAAAAGAGAGAGGTGAATTTACCTATTTGTGTAGTGAAATGTATAGCTCCAGATTTAGTAAATATAGCAAATAGTAAAATAGAATGCAAAATAGTAACTAACTGCGATGTCAACGCATTAACCAATGCAATAATGTAGCAATGCAAACGCGAGGCACAATATCGTAAATGCAACAAGCATCGCGAGCTACCTATCACCCTGTCACCCCGTCACCCCGTCACCGTTGTTTACATTGACGTGTAGACACATAGACACGCCTGAATGAGTCAGAAGACATAGCACCTTGCGTCATCGCTGTACAACTATCTCTGTTTTTAAGCGATATAAATGAGGGTAACAGCGTAGGGGACTTTGCCCCTTGAGCCCTTTCACTTTACGAATCGTACCAATGGTCCCAATCACTGTCATCCAAACCTGCCTTATCAGCCACTATCATCCCATCATTTATCACCCAAACAAACCGGATTCTGTCAGCGTAACCCGGAGATTGTTCCATCACTGATCCGTAACCCGGAGATCGTTCCATCACTGACACGTCACCCGCATGTGCTGCCAGCCAACAATTGAAACCTGTTCGCAGCACTAGTGTTGTAGTCCGCATAGTTGCCCTCACCCTTGTTCGGAACTTTTTTTCAGAGTGCAAAATATCCCTGAAGGGTGTATTACTAGCAATTTATTAGTAAGAGATCAACCCGAAAGTAAAACATATAGATATGCCCCCAGATGTAGATATAGATGTAGATATAGATATGCCCCCAGATGTAGCTGCCGAGTTCTCACCAGCGATGTCGAGACAGTAGTCATTCAGTTTACTGCGGATGGTTCCTGTGGTCGAGTGTAGGTACCACAGCTGATTGTCCGTCTCCGACCGCTCATACGTTATGACTTCAGCGCCCGGGTCCTCGCTCGCTCCACTGATGTCCAAGACATTGTCGTTGGTCCTGCTCACGATCACAAAGTATTTCCCCTCAGGCATGCTGGTCTCGGTGGTGTCGTCGCAGAGAGGCCGTCTGCGTGAAGAGAGCGCGACTGGTGTTTATAGGTAACTGCGAGAACAAGTCACAAGATATGTGGAGTCACAAGGCGTGGGTTCCTCAACCACGCGCTCAAGGGTGCACACCACAGTTCATTTCCCCATTGACGGCCATGTTAACGTTTTACATAAGAAAAAGTAACCATCACCAATTCAAAAACCTCTGTGACATGCTCTGGCGCTGTGTTGACAATGTGCAAAATGACTGACATCAAGCTCTTGTAACCACGTTGCAAACACGCTTACCCTCAACATTGGCAGTGTTCACAAAAAAAACATTACTATGCTTACAAGTGTTTCGTGAATTTCAGCACCAACATTTCAGGTCTACTTCACACTGCAACATCTCATAGCCAAAGGTCCAACATTTCGAACGTTCCAACCTTGCTGGTTGAATACAGCTAATTCTTTGCAAATAAAATCACCGAAATCGGCTAAATTACGTATTTTGAGACACTACATGTCCGGAAGTCTAACTGTGGGCTAACCCCTCATCAGCGACACAGGTCGACGACACCGCTCACCTACGTGTCGTCAGACAGTCATTGCCGCGTCGTCGTTGAGTCACACAGCTGATAGTTCAATTACAGTAACATTTTGTACAGTCACATGTAAGCCGAATTCGGGCAGATTCACGATAGTCCTACGGCCCATGCTACTAGTACAATGTATGTCACCTTTATACCGCATAACCGAACTTTGGCCCCGGTTTTGTCTGAGCCGACCGAGTATCAATAACAGTCACTGCAGCTAAATGTACCTGGTCGGGGTGTTTACAGGCCTTAGAATGTTGCTCATTGTGACAAATGACCACGTATTATATTACTCCAAGCTGCATCAATGTGACAAAGATGACATTACCTAAAGTGGTGGTGTTGACAGTGTGAGTATTCTCCGTCCGGTCTGGTCCTCCAAGCGATCGCCAAGCCACGTAGTCTATGTCTACACGCAGACATGCAGCGCCTCTACAGCCGACAGTGGATATTGTGCAATGCGCTCACTCAACCGATCACCGGGGGACGCGGCTATATTTAGCGACGCCATAAATCCTCGGGCAAACACAACAGGGCATAAGTAGATATCGGGAAACAGCTACGCAGCGAAGTACACAGTTCGACCGTGGTGTCATCACGGTAATATACAGTTCAGTTAATACACAGTTCGAACGTGGTGTCATCACGGTAATATACAGTTCAGTTAATACACAGTTCGAACGTGGTGTCATCACAGTAATATACAGTTCAGTTAATGCACAGTCGGCAGTAACTACATGTTGGCACACAACAGGACCGAGTCAGACAGAGTGGTAAGGAATAAGGTCGGGGGTTATTAGAAAGGTTCGCCTCAACAAATGAAAGAGGTAATCTACACACCGTTAAGGGATCATCTCAAACAATTATTTAAGGGATCATTGAACATGCTTTAAAAAGAAATACCTGATCATCATTTGATCAAATTAAGTGGTCATATCGAACAACTTAGGGGAAATCTGAAAATGCAATGTGACATTACATTAGAAACTTAAGTTTAATCACAAAATAATAAAATATGGGATCAGATGAAACAAATAGGGGGACCAATACAATCTTCAATACATTATACAGAAACATTATTTAGAGATATTGCTGACTGAATCTTTTCTGAATTGTTTTCATAATTTCCCCACTGTTAAAAGTAGCCCCGGTTTACGGTATGATACTTGTCTGGTATACCATGGTTTACTTGTTTAAAAACACCGTGGTATTTCACAATGTTTTCCTGTTTCATAACACCAAGGTATACCACGGTTTCCATGGCATATCATGATATTTTACCTTGGAATACGATGGCATATTTTCATAAGGGACCACATAATTCCAGCAGACGATGTCATGTAGGCCCGCGTTTATCTATTGACCTGCATTCCCGTCACAACAGTTAGCCGACCGCACCGATTAAAGCCGTAAGCAGAGAGACAAACTCAGAGAGACAGACGCACGCACGCACGCACGCACGCACGCACGCACGCACGCACGCACGCACGCACGCACGCACGCACGCACGCACGCACGCACGCACGCACGCACGCACGCACGCACGCACGCACGCACGCACGCACGCACGCACGCACGCACGCACGCACGCACGCACGCACGCACGCACGACAACTGTCATTAATTAATTTTAGCATTATATAACGGGTAAACTTTACGTTTGGTCCGATTTGATTTATTATAATTTTTTACCTTTATTATCATTATCTATATTGCCTAAAACCTTGTTTGTCTGCCAACAAGTGCCAAAATTAAAAAAAATCCATATTTTCAAAATATAATATCTCTGGAAGAATATCTTTCTCTGGATCCACACCCCTCTTATATTTTGTGGATTTATTGAATATTGTATGTATTGTTGTCCTTGGACATATGTGACGTTGTTAGATTCTAGCAACAAATTAAAAAGTTGTGCGTGGTATAAAAGTAGCACTGTGTTAATAGCCAAATCCCCGGATGATTATTATTACTAATTATGTACGCGCCCAGAATCTGGGTGCATATAATATTATGCATGCAAAGCCCGTCATAATGAAAAGAACACTGCGTCCAAGCGATAATGTGTGCGACAAACGGTGGCGGCACATCACGGAGCCTGGATAATCAAGGCTATACCCTGGGCGGTCGACGCCAGGGTTCCGAAGCGTTCGAAGAAGCCCATGCCGTATCAGCATATATCGGAATAACTGCGATAGATGTAAGCGATCGGTCAGTACGTACGTAGTTGTGAAGATGAAGTGGGGAGCGAGAGAAAAACGTCAGCACATGGAATTTAGAGGTAAGCTGAAGATGCTCTCGTCGTTTTGAATTACCGTATTTTGTACAGTAAGCCTGGGCCGGGCACTGCCACTGGCACTGGACGAAAGAGGCGCTCTCGAAACACTGCAGTCAGCAGCCGTAATCGTTTACTTAAAATTATTAGGGTTTTATGCTGACGGTTTTCCTGCATTTTTGTACCTGAATGCGTTCCTTATATAATACCGCATATGTCACTGTAAAAAAGTTCATATATAAACAAAAAGATTGTGTTTAGGCTGCTTTTAATCAGTTTTATAGATCAAGACAAAACAGGAGAACCGTTTGCATGATAAAAATGTCGCGGTGCCACCAGAACCGCGATGTTTGTGCGTATGGTGCATACAATTATGCAACGTAAAAAAACGAAGAGAAAAAATAGAGAAAATAGGCTCCAAAAATGTTTCAAACGAAGAAATTCTAGAAAAAAATTAAAACGTTCTCCACAGTTTTCATATTTTTTGTAGAGCACATACAGTCATTTGTAACATAATATTTCACATTTTATTTAATGAAATATTTGATGTTACAAATATTATTTAAACAAAATTATATGGTTGACATTAGATGTTATGTGCATGCGCAACTACAAGGGGACGTCTCACTGCAGGTCATTGTTAATATAATTAAATTTAAAAGAATGCAAGTACTAACGAAGAATAGCAGAATGAACATTGAAGTACCGCGACTGAGCGATCATAGAGGGTCTGCGCCTCATTGACCCGTTAATTAAGTACGGGTACCTGGCAGCAGGCATGATAAAACTTCTGTTCTGTGTTCGTTTTCGCAGCAATATCCTGCCGAAAAATCGCGATGTAGCACTGCCTTGCCATTGATTAATGGGAAGAAGAAGACATAGCTCAGAATAATTAATGTAATTGTTCATATTAAATAACATTGGTTACTTTCTCATAATACATGTGAAATAAAAGCATCCTTTCAACAAAATACATAACATTAATTAATTATTTTAGTAATTAATTAATTGTGATTTTCACGTGTAATAAATAACACACAACAGTTTACAGTTATTTAGCTTTCATAACGGTATGGAATCATCATAGAATATTCATGCAGTATGCAACAATAATTACGTAAAACTTAAATGTATTATTATCATTATGGGACTATATAACTTTTCATTATCATTATAAGCCATGATTGTCAGTTTCATTATCATTACCATCAATGACCATTTATATGTAAAGAACTCCATGAACCAACTATTGTAAAAGTTGCTTGTATTTATTTGAATGAAAAGGTCACAAAGTAACAATGGTGCTTGAAAGTTGTCTGCTGATGTAACATGTACTGCACTGCTGCTTGGAGGGTTTATTGATACATATGTTAAAGAGAGTCAGCTTGCTGCTGGTCTACTGCTGGAAGTCTGGAACCCATATGATGCATATCAGTAAGTAATCACCAGCAAATGAATGGCTTCAATGGAAAACATGTGGAGCCTGTCCCCATCAGGAGGCTAGTGTGGAAAGGACAGTTAGGTGGGGACTCTTGAAAAGCCCATGGTGTCCTTGTCCAGTTGCCATCTGGACCTTTGCCTTGGAAGGCAATCTTGTTAAATATTGTTACAAATGGGATATGGACATAACTCCTCACCGAGAAAACCTCTAATGATCATTATTATTTTGAACTAGCAGTAATGCAAAATATTTTTTTGGCAACTTGTTTATTTAAAATAATTCAGTCGCGTACATATTGAGACTTCATATGTATTGAATAGGAGAAATACAATAGCATCACATCATAACATCACTTTTTTTTGTCCGGAAGGGATAGTGTAGGTATACAGACACACTTTCCCCGGATATAATGTCCCCACCTAAATGGCAGCTGGGACTAAAAAAGCTCCTCACATAACTACATAACAATACAAACACAATATATGTAATAACCTTTATTTGCACTTGTAAAAATGTAGTTACAGATTTTTATTGTGGGTGTATGCGTGCTGAGTACGAGTACACGACTTGTACCATGGCTAATCCGCCACAGGCTAAATACCTTTTTCCTGTTACTAATTATTCTGATTAATGCTGCATATATACCGCTATGTAGGCGCATGCAGAAATAAGATAATTTCTGTAGGAAATCTTTGCTCAAGCCTAAATAATAACAATATTTAGTTAGTATTTACATCGTGTGGCTTTCTTCTGCGCACCAAGGGCCTCGATCTGAGGCAGTTGCACAAGAAGCATTTGCATGAACTGCCGTAACTGTAGAATACACATCGAATGCATCAATTGTGTATCTGCTGGATGTGAGCAGTGAATGTGTTATCAGTCATTCGATCAAGAAATGTGTACTCACACAAATCCAGTGGTAATACAACTGCTCATAGACACAGCTTATACGTGTAAAGCAATACATTATGTGGTTAGGTTACTCACAAGTTTAGAATGATTAAAAAACCTAAATATGGCTTTGGTGTTCCACAAAATATGAATATGCATATAATTTAATTATTATTTGTAAATTAATTAAACGAACATGTTAATGTAAAGAGAATAAATTTACATAAATTGACTTAATTAAATTGAAGTACAGTCCTCCCGAAAGAAAGAAATTTCCATGAAATGTTGTATATTTTAGCCCATATATTAAAGATGTGCATGGCATGCAATATCATCAGTATAATTTAAAAAAAGCCTTTGTTCACCAAACGACAGATAATTTGACCCTTGCATTCTTTTAAATTTAATTATATTAACAATGACCTGCAAAGAGATGTCCGCATGCATGCGCCTAACATCTAATATCAACCATACAATTTTCATACAAATAATATTTGCAACATCAAATATTTCATTAAATAAAATATGAAATATTACGTTAGAAGTGATTGTATATGCTCTACAAATGCGTTTAATATGAAAACTGGAGAATGTTTTCATTTTTCATAAAAAAAAAGATTAATGTCCAGTTACAGAAACAATTATGGTGTTCTTCCTTTCTCATATAAAACAAATATTTCTCATAGAAAATCACAATGGAAAAATTACATTAACATAAATGTTCTTTCATGCATGAGTAAACAAATGTATTTCATCTTTTATAAAAGCCAGCATCAAGATACATTTCAGCCTTGGTTTTTCTCTTAACTCTATTAATAACACTATTTTTCAATAAGTGATCAACAAATTTCCTCACATAACATGATTTTTTGTTTATATAAAAAATAGATTTTAAAAATTTAAATTTGATTATTATTATTTTTTTTATCTGGTATATAGAAATTTATATTGATGTTTATATTTATAAACTCTTTCCAATGTGTTATATTTAAATGGATTTGGGTACTTGTCTTAACAGAGGGTACATGATTTTTGCTTATATAAAACATTAGACAATATCCATAAGGCCTCACCACCTGTAGTTGCATAATCTTGGAAAGGAAAGCATGCTGTGTGTCGGTGGCTGCAGCGGTGTATATTGTTTGCTGAGAGGGTGGATTAGCACCTGTCCAGGGCTCTGTACTCTAAGGGTCTCCAAACAGACTGCAAACTGGTACAGTATTAAACAATTGTAGCCCAAACTGTCTCACTTGAGTCAACATACTGAATTGGTAACAACTAGCACAAGCTCTAAGTAAGTGGACTTTAACTCAGGGCTTCTGACTTGAAAAAATACTTCCTCTGGAAGACAAGTCTGTATGGCTTCACTGCATTCAGAAAGGGAATAGCTCAAACATACACAATGTCATAAAATATTTGATTGTCAAGCTATCTGGTGTCAATACAGCTACACAAGTGTGCGCACTTTGTGCTTTTGTATTAAAAAACATACAGAACTTTGTTGATCTCGATGCTTGTAAAAAATTATTTGTGTTAAATTCATATAAATCAGCGATTAAAAAAATTGGAAGTCAAAACAAAATAAAAAAATAATAAATCGATTGTTTGGAGTGATTTAAATGTATGATTTAGATCAAATGCTTTAAATCAAACAACCCTGATGACAATTGTGGGCACTGCATATGACACACAGTGCCGCACACATGCACAAACACACGTTTTGTTTATGGTTTGTCGTAAAAAATAAATCTTCTTTTAAACAAATTAAATGTCTTTGTGGTCATTCAACTGTTTTAAATTGCACAAAAATGCTAATTAAAACTTAAAACTCGATAGATGAAATGTACGCAACTAGTCGCAATAATCTTCACAAATTATTACCTAATCAACAAACAGCAGAGTGACATTGATGCATTTATTTAATTTATTATCAGTATGGCTTGCCATTAGATATAGCTTGAATTTAACTGGTTTCCTCATCTCATGTGGCATGGTTTGGACGTTCAGTATTCGTAAGTTTTTTACTCAAAAGAACTTTTTGTATAATTTGTTTGCATTGAATTGATGAAGTGACTGTTAGTGAATAGGTATATCGATCTCTGGCAGAAAATGTTTCTGAAGATATTTTTCAGTTTTAATGAAAAATGTAAATGTGATGACAAACCTGGCATAAGGGGCCCACTTTGGACGTTGTTCCCCTATACTATGATCTTTGTTGTGTCACTTTGGTAATGTGTACGAAATTGTAAAAGGGCAATTCTGGCATCATGGATGTACATTTCAGAAAAAATGTCAAGACGTGCAATACAGCACAATTTGGGATTTCGAAATGGGCATAATGTGTAACCTACGAAGTATTATTAACATGCCAAATGATAACTCTCCGGCTTTGCTAATTTTTTTATAAATGTTCTAAAAATAGTTCTGTAATGGACGTACTCAGAGAAAATTATTTTTGAATGTTACACACGAGTTGCCCTGTATCCCTTGTGTAATGGGAGGGTCCTTTCTCCATGATGTTACACATGAGTTGCCTTGTATCCCTTGTGTAATGGGAGGGTTCTTTCTCCAAGATGTTACACATGAATTGCCCTGTATCCCTTGTGTAATGGGAGGGTCCTTTCTCCATGATGTTACACACAAGGTGCCCTGTATCCCTTGTGTAATGGGAGGGTCCTTTCTCTGTGATGTTACACACGAGTTGCCATGTATCCCTTGTGTAATGGGAGGGTCCTTTTTCTGTGATGTTACACATGAGTTGCCCTGTATCCCTTGTGTAATGGGAGGGTCCTTTCTCCATGATGTTGTGCACATTCCTGAAGTTTTCTACCTGGTGCTATTGCCATGCATCCATTTGGTCCTTTGCAATGAGGACGTCATTCCAATATATAACTAATTAGTTAAATTATTTTCATCTTGAACATTCATCATGTAATGTTCTATGAGTAAATGCAGTGTAACATAGTTTTTATATGACATCTAGGCAGACTGTATTTCTTTAATGTTACTAGACAGAATGTTTTCTTCAAAATAAATTTGCGCACTACATATGTCCTCATTAAGGTTGCCATTGACCTCTTATATCATAGTGTACTGATTCTTGATGAGTTCTTTGTGTATGACAAATACTTTTCCAAGTAACATATTCCTTGGAAAACATTTTGTTTAATACCTCAGCGGGTACCTCCTGTGTCACTGATGTAACCTGTTTATAGCCATTATCCAGGTGGAAGTGATGTGAGTTGTCATGTCCTGTCCACCCAGACATCTTGACAGATCTTGTATTTCCTGCAGTAGCTTTTGAACATCCTTCTTTTGAAGCCTCTGAGCAAAGTGGTCAGAATGTATCTTAACTTTTGCAACACTAAAGCGTGGTGCCTGGTGCAACAATAATCAACTTACCTTGGTGCCTGATACAACAATAATCAACTTACCTTTGTGCCTGATACAACAATAATCAACTTACCTTGGTGCCTGATACAACAATAATCAACTTACCTTGGTGCCTGGTGCAACAATAATCAACTTACCTTGGTGCCTGATACAACAATAATCAACTTACCTTGGTGCCTGATACAACAATAATCAACTTACCTTGGTGCCTGATACAACAATAATCAACTTACCTTGGTGCCTGGTGCAACATTTATTGAACAATAATCAACTTACCTTGGTGCCTGATACAACAATAATCAACTTATCTTGGTGCCTGATACAACAATAATCAACTTACCTTGGTGCCTGATGCAACAATAATCAACTTACCTTGGTGCCTGGTGCAACAATAATCAACTTACCTTGGTGCCTGGTGCAACAATAATCAACTTACCTTGGTGCCTGATACAACAATAATCAACTTACCTTGGTGCCTGATACAACAATAATCAACTTACCTTGGTACCGGGCATAACAACCACCTGACAATATTTTAAAGCAAAGTTGAGATGTTTTCTATAATAACATTATAACACTGATGTTTTCTCTGCTTCTAAATATAGGACAGCAATATAAAACATACTATTTTGCTAATGGACGTTAGTTGACCCATTTTGGTAATAAGAGGTTCGTACTGGGCATAACAGTTCAGGTGAAATGCTGAACATTTGTCTAAATGTGTTTCACTTGATGTGTTATTGATAGCATCCCATGAGAGAGGATTGAAATATAACAATTATTGTTATTTACGTATTTGTTCATTTTGAAGTAATTATTTTCATTAGTTATTTTGACATCAAATATTTTGAAATTCATGCAATAATATTGATACATCCATCATATTTCCTTTTAGTAGTAATGTTTAAAATGGAACCCTATTTGTATAGATAAAAAATTCAAAACATTATGGTAAGGCTGACCATATGATGGTATTGCCCAAATAAAGATGTGTGTTCTATTGATGTATCTTTGATGTAGCCTATGTAGTAAGGTTGTAAAGTTTTCACCAAAAAAAAAACAATAATTACGCCAGAATTTGGTGGTACTTGTGATACGCTATAGAATTATTGACACAAACAAGGGGATTTCTTGCAGTCACCTGATGTCACTGTCAACTAACTAGAATGCTTTGTTATCACATGAGTCATACACAGCATACAAAGAACTAACTGTTCAGGTGAAATCTACGTTAGAGCTGTATTCATTGTTTAGAGCTGTGTTCATTGTTTATAGCTGTGTTCATTGTTTAGAGCTGTATTCATTGTTTAGAGCTGTGTTCATTGTTGCTATGTGGCTTTGGTATAAAGACAAAATTGCAGCCACCCAGGCAGTTATTGAAATGATTATGTTCATATAACTGATAGAAATCACCTCATGGGTGCAGACACCAATGTACTAGGGGGACACGCACAAAGGGTCTTTGTGGTGAGTGGGGGGGGGTAGATACCCCAGTAGTCCTGCTACAGCAGAGCTCAAGCAGATATCACCATCACTGGCCCAGCACTTATTTGTCTACCTACAGTCACTACTGTTATGCCTGTGTCAGATATAACATGGACCTCCATTGAAAATGGACCCATATTTGATTATAGGATTTGTACCCCCATTGAAAAAGGTGCAAAATTTATCAGATAATATAACGCAGTTTGTAGGCTGTAACTTGAATGTCAAAACCATTGCTTCTATGAATTTTCCCCGGGTCCATTTTCTGTGGGGGTACATTTTTTGTATGACAGAAAATGGACCCCCATAGAATATAGACCGGGGGTTCCATGTTCTGTTATAGAGTATGGACCCCCCCTTATGGAACCATTGAAAAGGTGAAAATTGATCAGATAATATAATCCAGTTTGTACATTGTAACTGGAATGTAATGACCATCTTTTCTATGAATTTTGTAAAATAATATTTAATTAGCTAATTTCAAGCTAAATTCACAACACTATGCCTGTTTCAAAGACCTTTATCACGTCTTCAACAACAAAACCACAACAACATAAATGCAATTAGCTTTTACATTATACTTTAACAAATGGACCCCCCCATGGAATATGGACCTCCCTGGGTCCAAATTCTTTATGGGGGTCCATTTCCTATAATAAAAAGTGGACCCGCTGGGGTCAATATTTTATAAGGACAATGGACCAAGCTCTAATGACATAACGGGCTACACAGACTCAACAAGTGCGAGGTTGTTATGATTGTACTAAGTTATGCAAACAGTCCATGATCAGTTTGATATTAGATGCCAGAAACTTCAGGGGATGGTTTACGTAACTTGGAACAGTTGTTGAAAAATTGCATAGCGTTACAAACAAGCGACCGACCAACCAACCAATGTCGACCGACTGTTACATCCGCTTATATATGTAATAATCATCTGCTTATGTAATAATCAACATGATGATGATGAGGAGGAGGATTGTTATTGTGATTATGACCATGATGAATGGAATGATGAGGATGATTACAAGGATGTTGAGGGTGATGATTATTGTTACGATTATGATGAAGATGAAGACGATGAGGATGATTAATAATATTATGATGAGGATGAGTAGGGTGAGGATAATAGAGACAAGATGATGAGAAGGATGAATATTGGGATTGATGAGGATGAAGATGCTAATGAGGATGATGACACGATGACGAGCATGATGGAGAGGAGGATGACGAGGAGGGTGAGGGTGATCATGATTATAACGATTATAATGATGTGGAAGTTGATGATGATGAGGAGGATAAAGTGAGGATGGGAAATGATGATGATCATGACAAGATGAGGATAATGATGATGAGGATGATTGTGACAATATGAGGAGGATTGGGATGAGGAGGAAGTTGAGGATGATAATGAGGATGATGGTTAAGAGAAGATGATGAGTTTGATGTTGGTGATGGGGACGATGAGGATATGTACTGCTACATCTTCAGTTGTAAATATCAGCAGTTTCACAAAGCCAGCATTACCTAGTATTTTCAGTATTATTAATATTCTGTTTATGTTTTAGTAATACAGTTTTTACAGGTTTTCACCAACACTTGTTCTTATTTAGAGGGTACCAAATTGAAGAATTTGATTCCCAGAATCCATCAGAATGCACCAGAAAGCATCGTTTATGCAGAAAAAAATCTTTAATTTGGGAATTCCTAAATTTTGACATTCCTGAGCAACATGCCAATTGAATTGTGACGCCCCGTTACAGAATTGTGACTCCCACAATATAATTGTGTCTCCCACTACATAATTGTGTCCCCCCTACATAATTGTGTCCCACCTGTACAGAAATGTGTACCTCTCTACATAATTGTGTCCCCATCCTAACAAAAATATGTTATAGCTTAAAGGGGAACTGAAGCAATTTTGTGTTATGCCGTATATTTAAATATATATTATCCAACTATGCATTAATGGTGACAGATACCTGCTAATTTATGAGATAAACTGAAAAACTGATTTTGTTCGAGACAAAAATCGACAAAATACATCACTGCGTATCGCCATCTTGTTGTCGAAACGAGTGGTTTGAGTCGCGTATATCTAATCAATGTAAATTTTCAATTTTTGGCGATTTATTTCGTAAATAGGCATTCTGGAGCGAAAAAAAGATATGGGTCTCTGTTATATATACAAGTGTTTACACACGTCAACAAAATAGCATTTTTGTTCATTCCAAATAAAAAAAGTTAAAGAAATTACAACAAAACACGCAAAAAATCGTGGAAAACGCCACACTTCTCGAACACACAAGATGCTAAACAACGAGAATGTGCAATAACGGAATACCGGAACTATTTTTTACTTGTTGACAAAATGGATGCATCGCTTGTGATAGTTTTACCAGGTCTGCTACTAGCGATTAGTGGTTTACTGAACTTCCGTAATAGTTTTCTATCTTTGGAGAAATGGAAACCACAGATGAAGAGTCTAGTTCGACAGGCCACACGGAAACAACCGTTGACAGTCGTAAAGTGTCACCGAGTGTGCGAGTCACGCTCCAGACTCCAGGTCGGCTTCGCCTTTGTTGACGTTGGGATTCAGGAAAAATTACAACAGCGCTTTGACTGTCAACGATTCCTGACTAGGTAATGTGATGTGGTGAACCTGTGGAAATTGCGTCCCGATGTCTGCGCACGTTTACGTTGAGTCATCATGCTGCGCCGAGGAAGCTACCATTCCTAGGGCTCGGCTATGGCTATGCAGCACCGTGTGCCCGACCGCGTTGGTGATTGCATCACCGCACGAAGGCGAAGACGATGATTTTGTACTGATATGCACAAACAGAGCGGTGCTAGATGTTGGCCTGCTGTCATTGCATGATTTGCGTGCCGACTCATTGATTCGCCCTATAGCTAGCAGGTCAGTAATTCAATTGTTATCGAATCATTGCCATTTTAATAATCATATTTTTTCTGCATATTTCTTTTACCTAGCCCGAGGGCGAGGTCCGAACTACAATGGCAATGCAAGCAGGCTTTTCTCTTTATTTTGTATCTAATCTAATGAAGTGTACCGTGACTGTATTTTAATATTGTGTTGATTTTGTGTTGAATAACATTGATGACAATAATAACATGAGGGTTTATTTAATTCATTATGTGAATATATATATATATATATTCTTAGATGTTACCGTAATCGTGATTGTAATAATGATTGTAATCATGACTACATTAGTAATTGTGATTGCAATAATTACTGTAATCATGATTACATTAATATTCGTACTTGTAATCACCCCTCTCTGTAGCACACCACAACACCTTGTTGTTTGGTACAATGTAATCATTTAAATAACAATAATTAACTACTGACAGTATGTAATGTTTACAGTTTTGCAACTATTATGATAATTATGGAATTAGTGCTATCAACTAACCCTGACAAATTATATTTCAGGCTCAGGAAAGGCAAGACAAGTAATCCCATCCTGCGATGTGGGAAGGATCTGTGATGTCTATTCTGAACCGAACTGAATTGATGGAAAGTTTAGCTATGGAGATTGACCTGACACAGGTGAGTGTACTGATAGTCTGATATAGACCAATTGTGAGGCACCCACAGTATGCAGCAGGTCGAAAAACAACCTGGAAAACACAAAAAATTCCCACTAAAATATTAATAACTGAATGATGTGAATGCCTTCTTATCCATATCCCACTTCTGTCAACAAAAATGTTACCTGCAGCATCTTGCATGTCACTACACACAATTTCATTTATATTGAGATCAACATAAAATATATCAATAGTTTATTCACATAGAAAAACAATTACCAAAGAAATAAGGCTAACTAGAACGACTGAAACCAAGACTAAACATTGACTCAAAACAGTGACTTCTACCACCGGGAAATACAACCTGGAACATGGATATCACAGTTACACACATCATTATTATGCCACAACATATCAAATATACTGGTAGTTTAGCTTAGGAAATAATTAATCTTTATAATGCCAAGGCATTTTAACTGTTTCACTATCATCATCTGTACCAATGGCAATAGACTACTTGTTTTGATTGGACAGTAAATGTACACCAACCATGTGTAACAATATTAGTTGTTCTGACTGACAGTAAACGTACACCAATCATGCATACCAATACACTACTTGTTCCTACCAACAGTAAATGTACACCAATGATCTCATTCTGGAATCTGCACCATTTCACTACTTCTTCTGACAGTAAATGTACACCAATCATGTGTATCCAATATACTACTTGTTCTGACTGAATCTACTACTTGTTCCTACCGACAGCAAATGTAAACCAAGCGTCTCATTCTCTACCAAATACACTACTTGTACTGACAGTAAATGTACACCAATCATATGTATCAATACACTACTTGTTCTGACTGATAGTACTTGCACACCAACCATCTGTTCCAATACACTACAGGCACTAAACATACACCAATGCACTACTTATTCTGACTGATAGTATATGTACACCTAACATGTTCAATTCACCTTTCACTTATCCAGGGGTAGAAATCAGCACCCTTTCCTCTGACAGACACCCCAGTATCCGAAAGACCTTGGCTGATAGATCAGACATGAGTACAACCTGTGTCACAGTTTATGGCGGTTTGGTGTGTGGCAGGTGCAGAAAAGTGACATAAGTTTTTCTCACGAATGACAAACTTCTTCTCTTTCTCATAGGTGTCGGAGCTGCTTGAGTCACCCTCGGTTATGTCGCTGTTATCACATAGTGTGCATCATCTGCACCAATGTCTTTATTCTCACTGAATCTGATGGAAGCTTCACATAGGAGTAGTCATGATCAACGTTCATTCGTGCAATAATGTCATCCGTGACTACAGCAGCATTCGCGAAGTGTCGCACTTGAAATATCGTTACCGGATCAATTTGCATTTCAGCATCAGTTGTATGTGGTGCCACAGCAGTAGTAGTAGTGATGGCACTACAGGTGACTTCCGTAATGTAAAGATTGACGGCATCACCCGTAGCGCTGGATGCTTCCAAACTAGTACCTGTACTTGTACGAACCAATGGTGAATCCTTCATCTGAAAAGATTACACATACAGTGACTTGAAAATTTTACAAAATTCATCTTTTGCATAATAAAAATGAATCACAATATGAGAAACTTTCTCTTGTATATATTATTTTTAGAATATAAGAGTGCCAGTGTCATATAGAATGTATAAAGTAATCATCCACAGGGAAAAAGCATTTTCCCTATGGAGCCATGTTAATTCAACCAATGGGTGTTTCACTGATCTCTTAATGTTTTTAATGAATCTGTTTGGTCAGTTTGACGAATGCCACTGCTAACATAACCAAACACATGTAACCAAAATTGTAGCATCCTAGCTCCAAAGTGCATTATATTATCTAATCAACATTGCACTGTTTTCAATGGGCCAGGGAGGTCAAAATTCCATAACAAAATATGGACCCATAGGTACACTTTCTATGGGGTTCCTTATTTTATATCTGACACTCGATTTAGATAACATAATGCATGAATATTGTTATTGGACCAAATGCAGATCTATGCTTGTGACATCTTTACCTTATAAATGTTGCACGCACACACACATACCTTCCCACACGCATTTATATATATATATATATATATATATATATATATATATATGTAAATATATATATAATTATTAGGTATTATACTGAAAGCATCTGCTAGATAGTATGGTGCATGGACAAAAGCCCCTCCCGACAAAAGCCCCACAGACATAAGCTTGTTTCAATTCAATTATACTGTTCATGACTGTTGCTGTAGTACACAGAGACAAGATATTGTCATGAATATACTTCAGGCATGTGGTCAATTCCATTCCGGAATTGGAACTGACCCTCAATTCCAGTTCTGGAATTGAAATTGATTTCAACATTTTTTTTTAATTGGAATTTTTTTTTCCAAAATTTATTTTTTGGGAATTGGAATTGATTTTGTTGGAATTATTGACTTGATACTGTTAATATTTACCCTTATATTTACTTACATTACTTTTAAAATCATATTTGTCTGCTGTTAGCATGTCACCCTGAATCTGGTAACGGCCAGGAAGTTGTCAACATTACAGCATAGACACTGTCTACTCTGGTATTGAAACATTGTGACCAAGAACAATATAATCAAGCATTTGCATCAAAAAATCATGCAAAGTTACTGTAACAGACAGTAAAACCAAAATCAGACCATTCAGGCCTCATTTTCTTTCTCAGTGTACAAGGTTTATTTACAGAGATTGCCAGTTAAGGGCACCTGCCTGCTCATTCCCTTTGTGTGAGAGAGGAAGCCTGCCCCACTTGAATGCAGCCCCTTGTTTATCCAAGCCTAATGTTCAGCCCACAAGTTTCTCATACTAAACATGTCACTGGTCATCTGTACAATGCTGTTACATGTGGCTGTAGGGTTTGCCCTTTGTAGTAATTAAAAATGTCCCCATGGAGAATACATGTTGGAGATTAGGATGTTGAAGACTCAAACTTTCCAGTAAATTTGATGAAATATCAATGATACCACAACTGATAGCGATATAAATCTGACTCCTAGTATATTTGCTCCCCCCCGGACATCTGCCCCTTTTTTCTATGATAGTTGCAAGTGAAAATCAGTTTGCAGTTTTATCATTATTACTACAATAACATAACATTCAATGATAAGTCGAAGTCACTTTAGCCTAATGCAGTGGCCTATCCCCTGGAGTGTGTATGAGATGATCTTGTCACCAGTTGTCTACCAGGTATCATTGATAGTCAGATCAGTGGTGGAAGATGGGTTCTTGCGGTGATGCTTCCACAAACAGTGGTGGACAGTAACGAGTCAGAGATCAGCTGGTTTGGAGTGCCCCTGGTATTATCTGCCTTAGTTTTCAGGTCCTCACGGACCTTGGCAGCTTCTATCTGTGCCGTGTCACCGTCATGGTTGCAGGCAGTCTTGTTGATCACATTCTGGATCTGGAGATCAGATCAGTGACCACAGCACCCTTGCATGATCAGGATCGACGCTGGCATCACTCCCAATGAAGAGTAATCTTGTTTGTCCCCGTTCTTGGTGTAGGAATGACACTCAAAACATAGCTTCTGACCTCCTCAAATGCTAGTAGTAATTTCCATGGTGAAGTTATAAGTGAATTCTGACAACTCTGGCTTGTGCATCCAGTTTTATAGGAAAATGGAGTCACTCCAACTCTCCATGGTAAATGCAATTCAAAAGAAACCTTGTTGAGATGGCTTCTTTCAAATATCCTCAATTGTCCTAACATGTCCAGGTCCTAATGTCACTGGCTTCTTCCATAATTGCAATAAAGACAATCCTTTGATTACAGGATCATCTCCAACTACATAAAGTAATTTACTTGGCTGATCTGGCACAAAGAACATTAATTGCAATTAGGGTAATATATATCTTGAATTCATGTTTAGAAATAAAAAAATAAGTTAAAAAAACATTTCTTAAAAAAACTTACAAATAATCCAGAAGCTATGGACAGGGGGCAAATGTCCAGATTTTGAATAAGGCAAGGGGCTAATGTCTGGGGGGCAAGTGACAAAGGGGCAAATGTCCGGAAGGGGGGCGAATGACCTGGACCCGATATAAACAGGGGAAACTGTTCAAAACTCAGATTAATGACCCAACTGTCCAGGGCTGTCCAAAATGTCTGGTTTTGTTAGCAAAAATCCAGGAGAGGTGTCGCAGCAGAAAGTACATATGAAATGGCTGGATGCCATTTTAAAGTTTTTTTATGGCAAACCTGATATATATATATATATATATATATATATATATATATATATATATATATATATATATATATATATGTGTGTGTGTGTGTGTGTGGGTATGTGTGTGTGCATTTAACGAACAATAATTTTTAATCATATCTAATTAAATATGATTGTGCACACATGACAAATAAAACTGTGTTAAAACGAATTGGATTTGAATTTTTCTTTAGCCTAGCATTTTAACAGTTGAAATTGATTTTTTGCAAGGTGGAATTAGAACTGATTTTTTGGAATTGACAAAACAGAATTGACCCCATGCCTGATATACTTCCTTCATATGTATAGCTTGTACTAATACTATTGTGGGTTGCCGACAGTTGCCCCCTCCCCCCACGATATTCATTACAGTGTTATCAGTCGACTTAGAATAAAATGTAATTAATACATCTCTATGAACTTCCGGTTATTACATGTGGGGTTTAAACTGATCAATAAAGCAAATTAATTTTATATAATTTTGCCTTATTGTCAAGTCAGAAGAATTCAGACAGAAATTGTAAAGTGTCATTATAGAAAGCAGACATGTAATCTGACAGTGTTCAACTGGGCAGATGACGATGCCTTAGTTAGTTTCCTTTCCAGCTAAACATTGCATGGGTGAAATGCATTTTACTTAATTAATATTTAAATACTTTTACAAAGTTTTTGTAACTGCATTTGCACTTAATCACAATGAAAGTATTTGTATATTTTAAATATTTCCATAAAGAATTTGAAATGTAAACAGCAACAGTAGGCTTCTGTTGCACTATAGTCTACACTGTCTTTTCGTCGTGTTTCTCCCATGCATCTAACCCCCCAGGCTTAGCCTTACGCTTGCTCTCTATAGGCATTTAGAAGACAGGAGTACGAGACTTATTAGGACTGTCAATAAATAATATCAAATTATTTTCTTGAATAATTTTGCCTAGTACATACGCCATGGCCCATGTTATAAGGCTGCAGTATATCCTGTAGCACTTACTGAGTTATTGTTATTGTTTTGAGTACGGCCACGTATTGACGGTACTTCTGATCACGTCGAAAATAAATCAGCGGATTGGAAAACACTCATAATTATATCAAACTATTAACACTTACTCGCACTTTATTGTATTCATACATTTCGATTTACTGTGGGTCATATATATGCTGACGTTGAAGCACAGCTGTGCTTATTGGGGTGGAACTATATTGTAATCTTAATCATAGTTACCTCGCAAGAAACTTGCAGTTTGTTTTGGATATTTCGACTGCATCTCGCAGTCTTCTTCAGCAGACTGAAGTTACAGATGTGTCACATGACCAATGTCATGTGACACAAGCTGGAGTAGGACTGGTGGGAGCTCCTGGCCGACGTCTCGGTTCAGCGTAGGTTTCTTTCTGTGGATGTTAATCGCCTCCTTTATTTTTCTCCTGTGCCAGTTCTCCTCGTGGTCTAGAATATTGACGTCCTTCATAGAGCACTGATGACCTGTGTTCAGTTTGTGTTCACTTACAGCTGATAGGGGTTGGCGACAAGATAGATGTTCTTTGATTCTTGTGCCAAGTGTTCTGGCTGTTTCTCCTATATAGTGTTGGTCACATTCTGGGCATTGTATGTCATATACTACCCCACACTTTGCTGCCTTTGCTGTTCTGTCTTTTGGTGTACCAACAGTGACCTCAGGGTGTTGATAGGTTTGTGGTAAACCGGGATGTTATAGGACTTGAAAATCCTTGCTACTTGTTCTGATAGTTTACTAATGTAGGGCAGACCTATGGCATGTTGTCTTCTGCTGGTTTCTGTGGTAGTGTTCTCCTTCCTTCTCGTTGGTTGCGTGGTGTTAAACATCCAAGTTTTGTAACCGTTTGCTTTCAGCACTTTCTTGATGTGGTCCACCTCTGTGTTCTTGTCTTCTCCTTCCGTTATCAGGTTTTCTGCCCTTTGGAGGAGTGTCCTGACTACTGAGTGTTTATGTTCTAGGTGGTGATTAGAATCCCAGTTCAAATATTGGTCCGTGTGGGTTGCTTTCCGATATATCTTGACCTTGGTTGATCCATCATCATTCAGGCATACACACGTGTCTAGAAAGGCTAACGTATTGTCCTGTTCTGGTTCTACCGTGAACTTAATGTTCTCGTCCATTGAATTCAGATAGTGTGTGAAATGTAAGTGAAATATTGTAATCGTAGTGATAAGTCACAATGGTAACGGTAATCCAATTTACTAACCTGGTTTCGGCTCGTCGCTTCCTACGCATCGCTCTGCCCTCTGATATCTGACGTTTCCTTGTCGCAGAATAGTCTGTAGATGTATGGCCATATGCGAAAAAAAAGATCTAAGATGGAACAGTGTCTTTGACCAAGAATGACATCTTGATGCTCACCGTCTGTCCATGCTCATCACATAGTCTTTTGTCTTGTAATCTGCATCGGAAAAGTGGTCATTCGCAGAGCCTGCGGCTGGCGGACACGGCAATTTCCGCATTTGCAACCACCTTTTCCGCTGCAAATTCTTCCTCGGAAGTCGATCAAAAGTTTTTTCCTTGCATTTGTAGTACTAGTTGATATATCCAGGAGCCATCCAGTGCACACCAGTTTTCTTTGTATTCGATTTTCCATGTGTTTCGGCCGTTTTTCCAAGAGGGTTTTACTGTGTGAACGCCGTGCCAGGAGCTCGTACTCAAACCACTCTGCCGCTGAGCCCCCCGCAGAGCAATATGGAGCCGCCCAGCAAAGATAATGGCAAAGTTAAAAAGGATATTACAAAATTACCGTGGCGTTGCGCCCATCATATAAGGGTGATATATACTGTAAATGGTATGTTATTATGTTTGGGCTATGGTTGTTCAAGTGCTTCACCCCCCCTTAATAAGAATGTATGTCAAACTGACATATGTACATGCTGTTATTTTTAAATTGTAGTCTGAGCAATCAATAATTAACAATGGAGGTCAAAATTATGTGGGGGTCACTTTTCTATGGGGGGTCGCTTTACTATCTCACACCGAGCCTATCAATCCAATTTCTGAAACCAAATTATGATCATTCATGACAGCTTCAAATTATTCAGTGAAACTGCTGATATTAACAATTGTAGATGTTGCATTAGTTGTGTTTATTTTCATAAAGTATACAATGGTTATTACATTATTGGTTATTACATCCTAATCACCATTGCTATCCTCATCATCTTGTCATAATCATCCTGCTCTATTATACTCATCATACTCATTGCATCATGATGTCATCTTCATAATCTTGTCATCATCGTTATCCTTATCTTTATCAACCTTATCATCTTATTCATTATCTTAATGCTCATCATTCTCATCCTCCCAATCCTCTTCTTCATCATCCTCATCATATTATCATAATCTTCCTCATCATATTATCAGAAATTTCAGATAGGTTAAATGAATTAGTATTTCAGCTCGGTTTTTACCACAGAAGATATCAGCTCACTTCCAATTACAGTTACTAAATTTGAGGGCAGTAAATCAGATCATTTAGGGCAGTTATTTGTAACTCCTGAAATAATAGCAAAGAAAATTAAGAAGATGAAAGATAATAAATCACCTGGAGTTGATGGGATACCACCAAAACTGCTTAAGGAAAGTGTACAGAAAATTAGTACACCACTTGCAAAAGTGAATAACTTGTCACTAGAAGATGGAATAGTTCCTTCAGAATGGAAAGAAGCAAACATTACGCCGTTATTTAAGAAGGGATCGAGGAACAAGTCAGAAAATGACAGACCAATAAGTTTAACATCAGTTGTATGCAAATTATTAGAAACGTTAATTAGAGACCACATGGTGGAATTCCTTGTAAAACATTAATTCATAAATACATCTCAACCTTTGTTTCTTAAAAACAAAGTCATGTCTAACCAATCTCTTTAAGTTTTTGGAAACAAATTACAAAGTGGGTAAATGATGGATCACCAGTGGATGTTGTCTACTCAGATTTTTAGATAGCTTTCAATAAAGTGTCACATAAAAGATTGTTACTTAAACTAAAAGCCCATGGTATAGGTAATGATGTAATCAACTGGATAGAAAAGTGGCTTACACACAGAAGACAGAGAGTAATAGTAGATGGTGAGATTTCAAACTGGAAATCTGTTTTGAGTGGGGCACCACAGGGATCAGTATTATGAACTATTTTAAATATATGTATGTATGTATATATATATTATATATATACAGTCGTGCCTCGTTATTACACGCCCCGTTATAACGCGGTTTCGGATATAACGCGGTCGGTCGTGGACCCCTGCCGCCAGGGGAAAATCCCAAATGGACCTGCTTAAGCCTACTTAGAATTGCTTTGACAATTCTCAAGAAACATTAGACGAACAATGTCAATGAACGAGTATCAGGGTGTTGTTTGTTTTACGCTGTCACCGACATCAATCGCTGTCGCTGGCTTCGCTTCGACGGTTTGTAAATTGCAATCAAGATTTACAAATTACTCCTCGCATAAGAATCAGATCAATAGTTTTAAATGCATTTAGCATGCAACACGAACAATAACACTTGGGTGAAATGACATGCTTCCATTACATCGTAAATTTAATTGTTTTTGCGACGCGAAACCAACATGCCTAATTCCTAACCCAAGGCTCTACCGGTGCGCAAAAATACGCTATACAGTCGCGCCTCGTTATAACGCGGTAGTCGGGGTCCACGACTCCGGACCGCGTTGTAAGCGAGGCGCGTTAGGTGTTCTCATGTCTGCCACCAGGGAGCTACTAAACAACAGCGACCGCCGCCCGCTGCACCAAGTCCGTGAACCCTGTCGAAGCCCCGTGTGCTTGCAGCATTGTTTTATACGACAATATGCAGTTTATGGAACTTACACACCCTCTTGACTCTTGAACTTAATAAAACACATGTACGTATGGAATAGATCTACTACGATGATGATGTACTGGACCAACAGGCCTACGAATCGAAAATAATAACCTGGACCTGAGCAGCCGAAAACGTATATGATTTGACAAACGTAGTATGCAAGCTGATAAAACACATAAAAAGACAATAGGTAGAATTAATAATTGTTTCACTTCGTCTTTCAACCGATCTCGATCGAAGCATAAATTTATTACGCACCACTTAACATCGATTCATCGTTTCATATGCGGATGACGAATTCGTATTTTCGCCACCGGTAGCGCCTTGGGTTAGGAATTTGGCATGTTGGTTTCGTGTCGCGAAAACGATTAATTTACGATGTAACGGAAGCATGTAATTTCACCCAAGTGTTATATTGGTACTGCATGTAAAATGCATTTAAAACGGTTGATCTGATTCTTACGCGAGGCATATTTGTGAATCTCGATTGCAATTTACAAACCGTCGAAGTGAAGCCAGCGACAGCGATTGATGTCGGCGGCAGCGCAAAACAAACAACACGTTGATACTCGTTCATTGACATTGTTCACCTAATGTTTCTTGAGAATTGTCAAAGCAATTCTAAGTAGCTTTAAGCGGGCCCATTTTACATTTTCCCCTGGCGGCAGAAATTCGGGGTCCACGACCGACCGCGTTATATCCGAATCCGCGTAATAACGGGGCGCGTTATAACGAGGCGCGACTGTATATATATATATATATATATATATATATATATATATATATATATATATATATATATATATATATATATATATATATATATATATATATATATGTATATATATATATATATATATGTATATATATATATATATATGTATTTATAATTTTGAAATAATAGTGGCTTGTTTTGGGTGCATAAAATACTAATTGTGGCTCGGGTGTTTTCTACTTAGGTGGGACATTCCATGTTGCGATATATTTATGTACTTCGGATATAGGCGGGGTACTTGTAACGAAATGCAGCTTACTACTTGGGGAACATGATTGCTTTCTACTTAGGTGGGGCAATCTGTGTGACACGGATAACAATTCAATATTAGTCTACATTCTTGTTACGCTATCCAGTTACGCTATCCAGTGGGGGGGCCATTCTGAAATTGGCCATTACAGAATTGGTGTGGTCGGTTCCCCCACCTTTGCTGTTAATTGGTGAATTTTCAATTACCTAGATTTGATGATGTCGTTTTATATTATATATGCATATTGTATTCTTGCATAATCATTTGGCTTACTATAAAAGCTTGTATACAAACATACATTTGACTTGTACTTTTGCCTTCAGCAAACTAGCCACGATTCCGAGTCAATAACATTAGCAAGTAGCATTGTCCCACATAAATACGAATTCGTCAGCCGCATATGAAACGATGAATCAATGTTAAGTGGTGCGTAATAAATTTATGCTTTGGTCGAGATCGATTGAAAGATGAAGTGAAACAATTATTAATTCTACCTATTGTCGTTTTCTGTGTTTTATCAGCTTACATGCTACGTTTGTCAAATCATATACGTTTTCGGCTGCTCAGATATAGGTTATTATTTTTGATTCATACGCCTATTGGTCCAGTACATCATCATCATAGTAGATCTATTCCATAACGGTATACGTACATGTGTTTTTATTCAGTTCAAGAATCAGCAGGGTGTGACATTTAAAAATGATACACATTGATTCTAGTGTAAGTTTAATAAGTTCCATAAACTGCATGTTGGAGTATAAGACAGTGCTGCAAGCACACATGGCTTCGACAGCGTTCATGGACTTGGTGCAGCGGGCGGCGATCACTGTTCTTTAGTAGCTCCCTGGTGGCAGATATGAGAACACCTAATGCACCTCGCGTACAGCGCGGTCTGAAGTTGTGGACCCCGACCACCGCGTTATAATGAGGCTCGACTGTATATATATGTATGTATATATATATATATATATATATATATATATATATATATATATAATATACATATACATATACATATACATATACATATACATATACATATACATATACATATATATATATATATAAATGATTTGGAAGATGACATATCTAGCAAAGTACTGAAATTTGCAAATGACACAAAAGTATTCAGAAAAAAAAAAATTATACAGATAAACAAAATTTTCACGATGATCTAGATAAATTGGTTAAATGATTTAAAAAAATAGCAAATGTTATTAAATTTTGGGAAGTGTAAATGCATACACATGTGACATGGAAATATGGATGAAATATATACAAAGGGGTATATAATAGGTAGAATTACAAAAGAAAAGGATTTTGTATTTTAAGTAGTTTTGATCTAAATGATTCCTTCGTTACACATTCACACACATTCTGCAGCAGGAATGTGGAAAGTTGTTGTGAGTGAATGTAGAACAGTTTGTAATAACAATGTTTGATTGTTCTTTCAGAATGGATAACAAGCGTCACAAATGTTCAATGCCCCCTGACAAGTTCTTGGCCTGCACAAAAGTAAGCAAATTGGACGAGAATGAATCCGCAGGTAGCCATGTCCCACAGCAATCCAGTGGCAGTGACACAGCGACAAGTTCGACCCAACAAACAGGCACCCCTTTCCGACAACATGCCGACGACAAGTAGAAGTGGCTCGACGATGACACCAAGTCAACAGACAATAGACCCTGTCCTACAGCCAGCCAGTAGCGTGACGATGACACCAAGTCAACAGGCAGGAGCCAATGTCCCACAGTCGTCCAGCAACACGACGATGACACCAAGTCAACAGACAAGAATCCCTGTCCTACAGCCAGCCAACAGCATGATGATGACACTGAGTCATCAGGCAGGAGCCTCTGTCCTACAGCCAGCCAACAGCATGACGATGACACCGAGTCATCAGGCAGGAGCCTCTGTTCCACAGCCAGCCATCAGCATGATGATGACACTGAGTCATCAGGCAGGAGCCTCTGTCCTACAGCCAGCCATCAGCATGACGATGACACCGAGTCATCAGGCAGGAGCCTCTGTCCCACAGCCAGCCAACAGCATGATGATGACACTGAGTCAACAGACAGTAGTCTCTGTCCCACAGTTTGTCAGCAGCATGACGATGACACCAAGTCATCAGGCAGGAGCCTCTGTCCCACAGCCAGTCAACAGCATGATGATGACACTGAGTCAACAGACAGGAACCTCTGTCCCACATCCAGCCATCAGCATGACGATGACACCCAGTCATCAGGCAGGAGCCTCTGTCCCACAGCTAGCCAACAGCATAATGATGACACTGAGTCAACAGACAGTAGTCTCTGTCCCACAGTTTGTCAGCAGCATGACGATGACACCGAGTGAACAGACGGTAGTCTGTGTCCCACAGTCGGCCAGCAGCATGACGATGACACCAAGTCAACAGACAGTAGTCTCTGTCCCACAACCAGCCATCAGCATGACGATGACACCAAGTGAACAGTCGGTAGTCTCTGTCCCACAGCCAGCCAGCAGCATGACGATGACACCGAATCAACAGACAGGAGCCTCTTGTCTCACAGCCACCCAGCAGCACTGGCACTTCCCAGGTAAGCATTATATACACACACGCACACGCACATGCACACGCACACACCACACCCCCACGCACGCACGCACGCACGCACGCACGCACGCACGCACGCACGCACGCACGCATTACAATTTTCGCAGGATGTATTTGGTAAGCAGAACATTCCACAAGTCTCTCGGTGGTCATTTCCATCCCCATCTGTTGTGTTGGATTATTCAGCATCACTAAAAGTTGAACTGATCAATTATAGTAACAACTTCAAATTGATCATTCGTTAAGGTGGTTGACTACTCTGAAATCAGTCTACACATCATTGTTATGACAACAATTAAATCAACACAAATGTTATATTTGTTGATTGAAACTACATCCATAATGCAAAATGTAAGCATGGTACATTTATTGGTAAAAGAATGTTAATACGAACAGAAACCATTATAAATATAACATTATACATTATGTGGTGCGTTTGGCGGATATGCGGGGTAACTTCTGTTGAGGAATTGTTACAGAAAACTGTTTCAATATTTCAAATTAGCAAAACTTCAATTTCTGTCCGGCATTTCATGACTAAGATGTTCATGATATGTGTAGGGATGAATAGTAACGGTTTGCCAACATTTACTGAAACGACATTACTCCTTGTGGGTCAAATGTGGCTTTTGATAACAATGTTACCATAATATGACATTTTACAAGAACATTTGGTTAGGGTGGTGCTTTCAACATTGCAAAACCTAAATTTTTGTCTGGGACTTGAATAATTATTTTCTTTCTATATAGAAATAAATAATAAATTAAAATTTTGGCCAAATAGCATTACTCGTTGTAGTAAAATATGGGTTTTGATAAAAAAAATGTTATTGTTGTTGCTGATGTAGCTGTTACTATAATTACAAAAAAATGCACGGGACCCTACAACTTTTTTGCCATTTTATAGAGATAATTAATAAATGAACATCTTAGCTAAATTTTACTGAAGTTACATTACTCCTTGTGGGTCAGATATTGAATATTGTCGACATTTGGCTAAAATGTTGTATTTCTTTGACTTAATAAATTACATAAAATAACAAATTTTACCATTTGTATTATTTGAGTTTGACATATTACGCTTTATATAATATGAACATATCAAATTGCAATATTTCTGCAAGTTTTATATTTGAATTGTAAATAAATCTCAAGTTATGGCTGATTATGATCAGAGTACAGTATTTTGCTAATTTTGTTGGTGATGTAGTTGTTACTTTAAAAAAATTGCACGGAACCCCCAACTTTATTTGTCTTTGGGGTCGAACAACCTTTAAAATGTAAAGTTTAAATATTTTAAGGCTGTCTTTCAATATTTAAACAATTTATGAAACACTGTTATCCAAGTGTACAAATCGGAGTCATGTCAGATAGTATGTGTAATCATGTTAGATGTTTTGACATTATGTATTTATGGAGAAAACCCCTGGTATAACAGGGATGGCAGTAGCTATGGAAACGTGATCAAAGTCATTGTGTGGATAACTTACTTAACTCGTTTCATGGTATCGGTTCCAAAAGCATTACCCTAGCAACACATTTATACAAAGCGCCAAATCACGCACATCCATGGAGGTGCTTCTACCAGGACATGTACACTGGTAACATGCAATGATGATAGTGTGCTTACTACCAATTGTCAGGGTTGTATAATACAAATATAATAGTAATGTGTGTTGTTCCCTGTAGGGCAACATATTGTTCAAAGAGTCACATATTTAGACATTGTATATCTCAAAAGAAATGTGGTTCATATCTCTGAATATTTCGGCCGTGTCTCACAGAGCTGACGAAGGCTGTCAAACACGGCCAAAATAGTCGGATATGTGAACCAAGTTTCTTGTGATTTAAACAATATATAATTTAACAAGCAGAGAAATAAAAATTTCTATACATTCAAGTAGTCACATGTTTGTTTACTTTCAGAGTAGTAGTAGTAGCTTGTTGGCGCTGACCCCCGAGGAAGAGAGGTATTGGCGCCTCGTGAAAGTCATTCTTGATGATATGCCAAGACATCTGAGGGAACTCTTCCGGTCAGCTTTCCAGAAGACATACAGACTGGCATGGGGAGACAATTCAGCCACAGGGAAATTTTTTATGGCAATGGTCCCAAACTCAAAGAAAAGAGTTAAACACACAACAACCACTGTCGAACAGGGCATTTCAGAGTAGTTTGACCCCACTGTTTTGTTCTTCTGTTTGCTTTACTCCGGCACAAACCTGTTGTTGCCAGGAATTGGGAGTGCCACCTTTCTATGAAAGTGAACGCGTCGATCAGCTCCGTGAGCAAAGAAATGCCGTGGCCCATGCCACTACACCAAGTCTATCTGAGGCAGACTTCCAAGCAAAGATACGAGAGATAGAAGACATCTACACACAGTTTCAATGAACATGACAGACTGCAAGGGAAGATTGATGTGGAAAAGGCACGAATTGACAATCATGAGCAGCGACTACGGGATTCTGAGCAGCAGTCACAGCCACGTTGTAGGACCGAGAGACGTTTGTGAAGACAGTAGAAGGTATGTCAATAATGTTACATAAAATAGCTCTTAGTTTATTTACTTTGTTTTGAATGCTAAGACGCAATGCATAGATAAAAGTAGTACTTGTGTAACCATAATGGACTATTTCAAAACTCTGCTGGTGTGGATATGTAATTTAATGGAAACAATACATGTTATTAACACAAAGACTCATATTGGACCTGTATGTTTTCCTGTGTCAGTACGAAACAGTACATGTTGTTATTGACACAATGAATCATATTGGATCTGTATGTTTCCCTGTGTCAGTAAGAAACAGTACGTGTTGTTATTGACACAATGACTCATGTTGGACCTATGTATTTCCCTGTGTCAGTAAGAAACAGTACATGTTGTTATTGACACAATGACTCATGTTGGACCTATGTATTTCCCTGTGTCAGTAAGAAACAGTACATGTTGT
This sequence comes from Lamellibrachia satsuma, assembly GCA_033239005.1. Lineage (NCBI taxonomy): Eukaryota > Metazoa > Annelida > Polychaeta > Sabellida > Siboglinidae > Lamellibrachia > Lamellibrachia satsuma. The sequence goes on along the minus strand of BSQZ01000022.1, from coordinate 5,629,567 downwards.
TATTGACACAATGACTCATGTTGGACCTATATGTTTCCCTGTGTCAGTAAGAAACAATACATGTTGTTATTGACACAATGACTCATGTTGGACCTATGTATTTCCCTGTGTCAGTAAGGAACAATACATGTTGTTATTGACACAATGACTCATGTTAGACTTATATGTTTCCATGTGTTAGTAAGAAGCAAGACATGTTGTTATTGACACAATAACTCTTGTTGGACCTGTTTGTTTCCCTGTGTCAGTAAGAAACAATACATGTTGTTATTGACACAATGACTCATGTTGGACCTATATATTTCCCTGTGTTAGTGAGAAACAAAGAAAAAAAAGAAAAAAGTAATGACGTATTCTACTGACCCCCCTAATTTTTTCTGCACTTAAAATGCTTGTGTTTGGGTAGATAAATTATGATAATATTTCCCTTTTTAACATGTCATTTACATTTCTATTTGCAAATCCACATATTGGCAGTATGCATCTTCCAATCTATATCTACAGTTTTTGAATTGTTATTTTTTTATAAGTTAAAGTCCAAGTAAACAGGATTATATGCAAGATGAATGTACCCTTGCACACAGTTGTCGTTGTTTAGATTATTTCACTATTTATTCATTTGTTTTATTGTATTATAATAGTTGGGAGTTAATGGAGAACTGTTCAGTTGTTCCACATTAAGTATTAATTTAAGTCAGTGGCACATAAATAATGCAACATAACACATTGGCTTAACATAACACATTGGCTTAACATAACACATTGGCATAACATAACACATTTTTTGGCAATACAACAGATAGAAGGAGTGAAAAATGGCAACATTGTTAAATTATGAATTTTTTATATTTTGTATTCGTATGTTGATAATAAAATATTCATTAATGTATTTTTTTACAGATACAATAACTAAACAGATATGACAGAAGTATTCACTAGATGCTCCCACCCGTGCCCCTCTAGATGACATGTTCGTTGACCTACGACTGCAGAAGTTCGAGACAAGAAAACTCCCAGAAACACTTCCCTATAGTGATGTGGAAGAAATGCAGCGATGCAAGCAGTCATGTGAAGTTATACAAATTCCACAACTTTTTGATGTGTTGAAAGACAAAGTTGCCCCACACAGTGCCCTGATTCGAGGGAAAGCGGGTGTTGGAAAAACGACATTCGTTAAACAAATGTCAAAGCAGTGCGCTGAGAAGAAGCTCTGGAATGACATCATGTATTTATTTGTTGTCACATTGAGGGAGTTGCCGCAGGATAGGAAGTGGACACTATCTGTTGCTAGGAGAACTGATATTGTCTGAAGAAGAAAAGACTGTCACCATTAACGAAATCTACAAACACCCTGAAGACACCATGGTGGCCATCGAAGGCCTAGACAAATTTCCAGAATATAAATTCTCAGAAAAATGTGGAGGCGTGAGGAATGAGGAGGTTGATTGGAACGTGTTAATCTCAGGTATCATCAGCGGTGTCATGCTGCCTCGAACAAAGGTACTTCCAGACCAACTGACCAGCTTCCTTCAGAAGTGTGTCATTGTGTTACGGAAATCTATGGCTTCTCAAAAGAAAACATTGAGAAATATGTTGACAAATTCAGTGTCGGTGACTCAAAATTGCAGCTGTTCATCAGGAGATTTCTTGACACAAATGTGAACATCGCCACCGTGTGTTACATTCCTATTCAGTGTAACTTTGTGTGCATGTGCCTTCGAGACATGCATTCATGCAAGCTAACTGGGGATGTGGCTGCAGTATCCACCATAACACAGTTATACGTGTTTGCCACATTGCATCCCATCAGGAAACTGCATCCGGTTTTGAAGAATGAATCAAAACAAATGGATGCTGAAGCGATCTTCAAAACGTTGGAGATTCTTTGAAGAAACACGTCAAGGTGGCTAAATGTTGCACACTGTCATCTCCACTACGCCTGATCCTGTATGACAAAGACATAGAAGAAATCGGCGTTGAGGACAGACAAAGTGTTTTTTTTAGAAGAATCACAGACAACGGATGCAGTTACGCGAAGCCTAAAACGACAATGTTGGTCTTTCACGCATTTGACTTTTCAGGAGTTTTTGACGGTGGTTAGTTTGCTGATTGGATACCCTCGTGACGTTTCACGTCTGTATGATAGTGAAACATCAGTCCATCAACACGAGGTTTTACTCACCTTTGTAGTTGGTTTGTTATGCGACCCAAGCAATGCCAATTTCATGAGGTACTTTGGGTCAGCCGATAATGAGCAACTGAACCCACGGACTTTCATTGAGGAACTTGAGCACAAGACTGAACCGTTGCAACTAATAACTCTGATCCACGAGGCACAGTGTGAAGATCTAGTTGAGATTGTCCCAGAAACAATAGCGTCTAGGCGATTACACCCTACAGAGGGGATGGCGCTGGCGTGGTTATTGCAGCAGCAGACGTGCGAGATCACCAGTCTCAACTAAGTCATACAATGTTTACACTTCAAATTACCCCAATGTAATGCAACTTTAAAACTATGGCCTATATATAGTGCAGAACAGTACACTAATTGAGTGGTTTTATGTATGTGAATACTCACTGCCTCCTACCAGTCATGTACACATGTATGTGAGCATGTAAACATGTACGTGAACATGTATACATGTACATCAACATGTAAACATATACGTCAACATGTAAGCATGTATTTGAACATGTAAACATGTATTTGAACATGTAAACATGTATTTGAACATGTAAACATATAGGTGAACAAATTCATTATGATATATTTCAGCATGTCACAGTTTCTTTCAAAGTAACTTTCACATTAATGTACATTGAATGTTAATGTTAAACATTTAACTAAGACCTGACATCAGACATAGGTTAGTAGCTCATGACAAAATTCCTGAGTGAATGTTGATGGATGCCAAGTTGTTGGGTCAGGCGTATTAGAATACAGCTAACTAATGGGAAACTAACCAGTAATTGTGACACTGTTTCTCTTCCAGGTTAGGAGGGTTAGACAGCCATATGATGATGCAACTGTGTGATGGTCTGGTGTGACACAAGTTGATTCAGGAGTTAAGGTAAGTTATTATTTTTGTTTTTCCAGTCCACCCTACTCTTGAGTGCCGAATAAGCATCCCTATATGCGTATTTATTTTATGAAAAATGCCACCCTATACGCACCTTATTTGGCACTATACTATTATTAAATTTAAACATTTGTGCCAGCCTATATTCTCCGATAATCGTTGCAAATTATGCAGGGTATAATTTTTAGGAGAGCAATTGCTCTCACTCCTTATTGCTATAGCGCTAATCAATCATTCACGGTGCGGTTTACCGCCCGCGCTAAAATCAGTTGCTCCCAACTGGAGCTGTGTGTGGCTCCCTCTGACGGCTAAGTTTTCATCCTTTAGAACAACAGTCATGAATTTAGCGGGATCATGTGCTTCTGAGGATCCTAGATTTTTATCCCGAAGGGTTAGACTGTTAGATTTCCATGAATCCTTAGTTATCGAGAGCTTGACATGGTATATTACTAGTTAAAACGCCATTATCACCGCGTAAACCGACCATAAATGGCCACCGTGCGCATCGCCTCAAATAAGTTGTAATTGGCTGGTGGTGGTTTCCCCTCAAACGGGCTTGCATATTCAATTCAATAAAACTTTAATGTACATTTAAAAATGGACAATTACCCGGTTTTTCGTAGATATAAAATGCGGTTACTATATTTGCGGTGACGTGAATGCGCACAAAGTTTATGCGTATTCGGCAGAAAATAAACCCAAATACACAACGATCCGCGTAGTTTTCTAGGGACGGATTGGCTTCACATGGAGTAAAAAATTGCTTCGGCGCTAAAAAAGACAAATATACTACAGGCTGTTGTGACTTTTTCACACTGTACTATTATTTGTTTTGAACAATTTGCCCCCCCCCATACTATTATTTGTCACTATACTATTATTAAATTTGACCGATTTGCCACGCTATACTGTTATTTGGCCTATATGTTTATTTGGCACTTGAGAGTAGTAGGTTATGTGCCTGTTGTATTTGTTGTTCATCTGTCGCCAGCTGTCACAGATGTTGTGTGTGTGGTGTTCATCTGTCACCAGCTGTCACAGATGTTGTGTGTGTGGTGTTCATCTGTCACCAGCTGTCACAGATGTTGTGTGTGTGGTGTTCATCTGTCACCAGCTGTCACAGATGTTGTGTGTGTGGTGTTCATCTGTCACCAGCTGTCACAGATGTTGTGTATGTGGTGTTCATCTGTCACCAGCTGTCACAGATGTTGTGTGTGTGGTGTTCATCTGTCACCAGCTGTCACAGATGTTGTGTGTGTGGTGTTCATCTGTCACCAGCTGTCACAGATGTTGTGTGTGTGGTGTTCATCTGTCGCCAGCTGTCACAGCTGTTCTGTGTGTGGTGTTCATCTGTCACCAGCTGTCACAGATGTTGTGTGTGTGGTGTTCATCTGTCGCCAGCTGTCACAGATGTTGTCTGTGTGTTGTTCATCTGTCACCAGCTGTCACAGATGTTGTGTGTGTGGTGTTCATCTGTCACCAGCTGTCACAGATGTTGTGTGTGTGGTGTTCATCTGTCACCAGCTGTCACAGATGTTGTGTGTGTGGTGTTCATCTGTCGCCAGCTGTCACAGATGTGTGTGTGTGGTGTTCATCTGTCACCAGCTGTCACAGATGTTGTGTGTGTGGTGTTCACCTAGCCAGGCATAAATTATTACTAGCACATAAAAACCATTCCGTAATCATAACACATTTAGCAAATGATACATGTTTAATAAAAATTAATGTTAATTCTTTACTAAATATAAAATGTGTTTATCTGCACAGTAATTATGATAGAAGCTAAGCACTGAAAGTTGTTTTTTTGGGTTCCTTCGTATAATATAAAATTATTACTGAATTTGGCTCCATCCATATTTTTATAAATGTTTACTCAAATGTTGTGTTTGTTAACCGATAGATTAAGCTGAAGTCTATCAGGTTTTAACTTTATTACCTGCACAGCACTAGCTTGATGGTCCATGCTTTGAAATTGTTCACTTGGGATACATGATCAAATAAATATGGACAAAATAGATAAATGATAACATTAATGTTATTAAACTTAGATATATTTCATCCTGTATTTTTATAAATCGCTACAGTATACGTAATGACAATTTTGTTAATTTAGAAATGCTTTCCCATGTATAAATTGCTTTCCCCTGTGGAATTTTCAATTACTGTAAGTGCTGCCACCTGGTGTCCTGTTAAGAAACTGGACACCCCTTTTTACAGTTTGGATCTACCCATGATTTTACACATGTTTGATGACATAAGTTTAAAACATGTTTATGGGGGTGGGGCGGGGTTAGTTAGAAAAATTATCAGATCAATGATGATATACCAGCAAAGTATGGAGTGGCCCCACTGGGAAGGTATCCTGAGGAAAACCACATACAAGGTACTCGTCCAACCAACACTTGAGTATGCTACTTGCACCTGGTCACCCCACATACAAGGTACTTATCCGACCAATGCTTGCTTGAGTTTGCTAGGAACTCGTCCAACCAACACTTGAGTATGCTACTTGCACCTGGTCACCCCACATACAAGGTACTTATCCGACCAATGCTTGAGTGTGCTAGGTACTCGTCCAACCAACACTTGAGTATGCTACTTGCACCTGGTCACCCCACATACAAGGTACTTATCCGACCAATGCTTGCTTGAGTGTGCTAGGAACTCGTCCAACCAACACTTGAGTATGCTACTTGCACCTGGTCACCCCACATACAAGGTACTTATCCGACCAATGCTTGCTTGAGTGTGCTAGGAACTCGTTCAACCAACACTTGAGTATGCTACTTGCACCTGGTCACCCCACATACAAGGTACTTATCCGACCAATGCTTGCTTGAGTGTGCTAGGTACTCGTCCAACCAACGCTTGAGTATGCTACTTGCACCTGGTCACCCCACATACAAGGTAAGTGTGCTCGTCCAACCAACACTTGAGTATGCTACTTGCACCTGGTCACCCCACATACAAGGTACTCGTCCAACCAACGCTAAAATATGCTACTTGCACCTGGTCACCCCACATACAAGGTACTCGTCCAACCAACACTAAAATGTGCTACTTGCACCTGGTCACCCCACATACGAGGTACTCGTCCAACCAGCACTCGAGTATGCTACTTGCGCCTGGTCACCCCACATACAAGGTACTCGTCCAACCGACGTTTGAGTATGCTACTTGCGCCTGGTCACCCCACATACGAGGTACTCGTCCAACCAACACTTTAGTGTACCAGCACTCGTTCTGTTTGCTCTATCCCAATGTGGAATTAGCTTTATGGCCAAGTTTGCATCAGTTTGTCTACCATCATTGTCACCAGCACTCGTTCTATGTTTGCTCTATCCCGATGTGGAATTCGCTCACCCAGGAAGCAGTCACTGCACCAACGGCAGAAACATTTCAGAAAGGCACCCTCAAAGTTATTAAGTCATTATAGAAATCCATTTTTACCCTGAACTGCACAATTTTATTGTGCATACAAACGTTTTAGATCACCCCACCTTGGGAGATGACGTTACAAACTGCAGGATAGTAAATTATTACTTTTTAGCAGTATATACTTGAAGACTGAAGACTTGGTCTATCAGAGGAAAAGAACCAAAAAACATTCATGGGGTGAAAATATAAAGTTTGAAAGTTTAGTATCAAAAGATAATGTACTAATGCTTTGAATTAAACAATTTGTAATTAATATATTTAAAAAAAATTTGTGATACATTTTTGGAGTGTAATTTGAAGATGAAGGCTTTTTCAAACCATGAAAGTCAGATAGGAAACATTCTGAATTGTACCTTAAACATTCTCAACATTGTGACATATTATATAGTCAGAAACCTTGTAGCCGATTACATGTTCAGTTAAAATATGGTTTATAACAGAGTGGGAAGGCATCTATGGCCAGCGCGACTGTCTTTGTATAAGCGCAGCAAGGGTATTTGGTGAAGACTGTCTTTGACAGTTTGATAGCTACAGTAGAAAATATCACTAATGTTAAATCTTATCTGGTATTGTTTACTAATTGGTCATACATACCAGCTTAATCAGTAACATACCAGGCAATCCTTGTTGGATATGAATAAAATTGGATCGCCCGTTACCAACCTACCAAGTAGTTGGTGTATTTATACAAACAGAGAAAGGTCTGCATGAGCGTGTCCCCATTTCATTATAAACACAAATACATCGGGAGTCAACGGGATATCGAGCTGCGAAAACACAAAATACAATTTCAAAGGAAATCTGAAGAAACATTTCTGTAATAAATTGATATTTTATTGATTGAGTGCAAATGAAACGTTAGCAAAGTTTTATTATTATCGAATGACCAAAAAATGTTTTGTGAAAAAAAAATCAAACCCCAGCACCTACATAATTCATTGGTTTTTTTTCAGCCGAATATGCATAAACTTTGTGCGCATTCACGTCACCGCAGATATAGTAACCGCATTTTATATCTACGAAAAACCGTGGAATTGTCCATTTTTAAATGTACATTAAAGTTTTATTGAATTGAATATGCAAGCCCGTTTGAGGGGAAACCACCACCAGCCAATTACAACTTATTTGAGGCGATGTGCACGGTGACCATTTATGGTCGGTTTACGCGGTGATAATGGCGTTTTAACTAGTAATATACCATGTGAAGCTCTCGATAACTAAGGATTCATGGAAATCTAACAGTCTAACGCTTCGGGATAAAAATCTAGGATCCTCATAAGCACGTGATCCCGTTAAATTCATGACTGTCATTCTAAAGGATGAAAACTTAGCCGTCAGAGGGAGCCACACCGCACCGTGAATGATTGATTAGCGCTATAGCAATAAGGAGTGAGAGCAATTGCTCTCCTAAAAATTATACCCTGCATAATTTGCCACGATTATCGGAGAATATAGGCTGGCACAAATGTTTAAATTTAATAATAGTATAGTGCCAAATAAGGTGCGTATAGGGTGGCATTTTTCATAAAATAAATACGCGTATAGGGATGCTTATTCGGCACTCAAGAGTAGGGTGGACTGGAAGAACAAAAATAATAACTTACCTTAAGTCCTTAAGCAACTTGTGTCACACCAGACCATCACACAGTTGCATCATCATATGGCTGTCTAACCCTCCTAACCTGGAAGAGAAACAGTGTCACAATTACTGGTTAGTTTCCCATTAGTTAGCTGTATTCTAATACGCGTGACCCAACAACTTGGCATCCATCAACATTCACTCAGGAATTTTGTCATGAGCTACTAACCTATGTCTGATGTCAGGTCTTAGTTAAATGTTTAACATTAACATTCAATGTACATTAATGTGAAAGTTACTTTGAAAGAAACTGTGACATGTTGAAATATATCATAATGAATTTGTTCACATACATGTTTACATGTTCACGTACATGTTTACATGTTCAAATACATGCTTACATGTTGACGTATATGTTTACATGTTGATGTACATGTTTACATGTTCACGTACATGTTTACATGTTCACATACATGTTTACATGACTGGTAGGAGGCAGTGAGGATTCACATCCATAAAACCACTGAATTAGTATACTGTTCTGCACTATATATAGGCCATAGTTTTAATGTTGATATTGCACATTACATTGGGGTAATTTGAAGTGTAAACGTTGTATGACTTACTTGAGACTGGTGATCGCGCACGTCTGCTGCTGTAATAACCACGCCAGCGCCATCCCCTTCATTGTGTCAATAACAACATGTACTGTTTCTTACTGACACACGGAAATATACAGGTCCAACATGATTCATTGTGTCAATAACAACATGTACTGTTTCTTATTGACACACGGAAATATACAGGTCCAACATGATTCATTGTGTCAATAACAACATGTACTGTTTCTTATTGACACACCGAAATATACAGGTCCAACATGATTCATTGTGTCAATAACAACATGTACTGTTTCTTATTGACACACCGAAATATACAGGTCCAACATGATTCATTGTGTCAATAACAACATGTACTGTTTCTTATTGACACACCGAAATATACAGGTCCAACATGATTCATTGTGTCAATAACAACATGTACTGTTTCTTATTGACACACCGAAATATACAGGTCCAACATGATTCATTGTGTCAATAACAACATGTACTGTTTCTTATTGACACACCGAAATATACAGGTCCAACATGATTCATTGTGTCAATAACAACATGTACTGTTTCTTATTGACACACCGAAATATACAGGTCCAACATGATTCATTGTGTCAATAACAACATGTACTGTTTCTTACTGACACACGGAAATATATAGGTCCAACATGATTCATTGTGTCAATAACAACATGTACTGTTTCTTATTGACACACCGAAATATACAGGTCCAACATGATTCATTGTGTCAATAACAACATGTACTGTTTCTTATTGACACACCGAAATATACAGGTCCAACATGATTCATTGTGTCAATAACAACATGTACTGTTTCTTACTGACACAGGGAAACATACAGGTCCAACATGAGTCATTGTGTCAATAACAACATGTATTTTTTCTTACTGACACAGGGAAACATACAGATCCAATATGATTGGTTCTGGCTGTTCAGCATGATATGAATGGGGGGTTTTCTGGTTGGAAACGTTGTCAAGTACTTTGCATTCTTCTGAGCTGACTTCCATCCCATTAGCTCTATCGTTTTCTTCCATCTTGACGTTCATTCTCGCTGCTTGTCATGAAGGTAATAGTTTTCGGAAAAAGAAAATTACTAATTCGACTTAGACCAATAGACATGGTGGTGTTGAAGTCTTCGGGGGTCTTCTGCATGATGTCGTCGCGGAATATGTTGAAGAGAACATGCGAGAACGGGCACCCCTTACGAAATGCTACATTTGTCCTGAAAATGTCTCCAAATTGGTAGTTTAGAAGTATAATACTGTTTGAGGTGGCGAAACCTGCCTCTATAACTTGCATCACATGTTCGTCGGAGTTGTCGTTCATCACTATTTGTCATAAGACTTCGTGCAGATACGGACGATCGCATTCTTAAAATCAATGAAATTGTGGATCAGGTGTCTTTGATGAAGCAGATATATTTTATATGATCAGACTTACATCTTCTTACGGCCCTAATTCATGACATGTTCTTCGGCCAGTTTGTATTGTGCTTTTCATTTGAGTCTACTCAAGAGCAGAGCAACTAAAATTATTCCAGAAGTGAGAGACATTGGTCATTAAGAACGCTTGAAGAATGTGGTTTAACAATTCTGGAGACAAGGAGGTTAAGAACAGATCAGATTGAAGTTTTAAAGATATTGAATGGGTATGCAAATATTGATAGAAATATGTTTTTCTCTCTCAAGAGAAATAGCAGAACTAGTGCGCATGATGTAAAGTTAGTAAAGGATCAGGGTAGATTGGATATCAGGAAGTACTCTTTCTCACATATGACAATACATAAATACAACAAATTATCTACGAATTGTATAAACGCTAGTAGCGGGAATATGTTTAAAAACAAGTTTGACACATATCAGGACGGGGGTTACACGTAGATGAAATCTGATGGATTCTCGATAAGTCAATGGCTTCCTTGTCCACTTGCCATCTGGACCTTTTTTAAATATTGTTAAAATCTTATTAAAAATGATTCGTGGCATGATATTGCTTCGGTGATTGATGAGGCTGATTGTTATATACGTTTTGACTAGTCTTAAAATTCCCCTTTTCAGGAATGGAATAATCATGGATTGAGACCATTATCTGGGCCATTTCTTTGCTTTCCAGATCCTCAGGCATGGAGGCGTATGCAAATTCAAGTCAAGTCTCAAGTCGTTGTCCATGCGAACAGGTCAAGTCCCATATCATCATTGCGCAAGTCAAGACTCGCGTCTTTGTCCATACCAAAAAAAGCTTTGCAACAGTGGAAGCGCATTTTATACAAGTCTGAGGTTCAGTGTCATTAGCCCTCATAATTGTACTACTGTAATGTTGCCGGCAAACACACGTCGATTGAAAATGTCGACTGCTTTACCTCAAGCCTCAAGCTATACAGATGACATCAGTCAAAACTAGACCGACATCACAGTTTGGAACTCAATAGGGAGTATGAGATTGCATGGCGCTTAGTAACCTTTTATATGTACCTAACTGTTTTCTCCAGTTGGTTTTCCACTATATCTATTTCTAACAGCAACTGTCCCTGCACTAATAGTTTTATGAAATGGCTTTTACATTCAAATGTCATAGCATATTACAGGTTTTTGACATTTAATAAAAAGAAGCGCGATCAACAATGGCTTAAGCAACTAGACTTTCACAATTATTGGACTTTGATACAAGACAAACGATTGCATTGAAAATGATTCCACTATCATTAATAATATGACCGATCGATTAACCTGATTTAGAAGAAAAGAAAAAAATAGTCAAAAGGAGTATATGGATACACGACAACAACGCGAGATAATTCATTCAATGCTAGGCGGAGGGTTATTGCCAATCATTGAATTGTCAATCAAGAATTGTTTTCTCAAACAATTGATATGTGTTTGAGAAAATTATTTAATTTCTTGTCGGGAAGCAAGGGGAAGTTTCGTTCATGAAAACATATATCATTGTAAAAGTGAGATAGAATTAAATTAATTAAAATAGATAGAAACTCCACAAAGGGATCCATCGAATAAAAAGGTGGTGAACAATATATGCTGTTTAGAGCAGACTTTCCCTGTTTCACTGTGCATTTACACAGTACCGAGGTAATCGCACCAAGACATACTAGCATCGCTACGAATTTCTGCGAGAAGTCCATTTTTTATTACACCATTAAGTTAAAATGTAGTTTTTAACCCAATACACCACAAAATGTGATGAATTACTTGTTCTTTCCGAGGTAAATTGCCAATCTACGTAAGCAGAAAATAATTCATGTTATTGTCGACGCTTTTTTCCACAGAACATTCAATCACAAAAAAGACGATGAACATTGGACACTTTTTCGCGCAGACTTTCCCAGTTTGCGTGCTTCACTATCGTATGTTAAGAACACGAAGTCTAAGCTATGACGTCGTCTGTGCGACCGCCGACCGTAGTCTTTGTTTTCTATTCGTTGAAGTTTTTCACCAATCAAAGCCATTAGACATGATGAATTACGTTTTCCACTCCGAGTGATCATGACAATCTAAGAAAGTAGGAATTGAGGTGGAACAGGTGTGTGCGGTTAGTTAATTTGTTAAACCAACCCGACACAATTCCGTTCATATGATTATAGTTAAGGGGAAGGATGGCTGATGGAAAGTTGTGCAGGAAAGTTAACTAATACCAAAGTTTCATGTTACGGAAGTTTGGTATATGCAACCCAGACACCCCTTTGTATTCTGATCCGTGAAGACTGGCAGCACTTCCTAAAAACGGCTATGACGTGTGAAGATGCATAGTTGATTCAGGCACAGTTGTGTATATATAGAGAGACATTGGCAGACTTGAGCACCATTGGCTTCATAGGAAGATCTGTTGTCCGCTCGGTAAGTAAAACGTTTTGTTTGTATCGTTTATACAGTAATGAACGGATCTTGTAACTACCTGTTTTCTAGATTCGATTTTTTTACACCTTAATGATATTTTAATATCGTATTGTTCAATAACACGTGTTATACGTAGTCGTATATGACGTTAACAAATGTCTCCTTTTACTGTCTCACTATAACACAAAGTGAAGCTTAATAGTAAATAAATATTGCCATTTCGGGTCTTAGTAGATATTGTCCCATTTTCAGGAAACGTGCGCGAAGATTTTTGCTAACATTTGAAATATATATGCAATGTTTACGCAACGCATCATAACATTCACTGCATGTTTCAGGCGCACAGTATTTTAATTTAGGAAAACATAATTCCGTCTGAACTAAACGAGAACGTTTGAACGTGTAATGTTACATGTTGCCTTCTGTTCACGTTAAAAAAACAACAGTTACAGGTATTTTTGTTGTAGCCAAACACATATGTTAATATCATGGATGTCTTAGATGCAAGTGACCGAGCCAGCAGCGACATATACATGTGATACAAAATGTCGCTCAATGCAAATTGTGTGTGTGTGTGTGTGTGTGCGTGTGCGTGTGCGTGTGCGTGTGCGTGTGCGTGGGGGGGGGTGTGGGTGTTTTCCTGTGTCAGTTCAAAACAGTACATGTTGTTATTGACACAATGACTCATGTTGGAGCTATGTATTTCACTGTGTCAGTAAGAAACAGTACATGTTGTTATTGACACAATGACTCATGTTGGACCTGTATATTTCCGTGTGTCAATAAGAAACAGTACATGTTGAAGGCAGACTTGTTATTAATTATTTTCCTGTCCATGTGGTCACCTCGCCCAGCCGCCTATGGCTGTGCGTTATGAAGTGATAACACAACGGTTTTTGTGCGGCTTGTATTCGACTCTAGGACAAAGGCAGACACGCCATACGCAGACGTTTCTTGGCGATGTTCACACAAGGAGTGTGGCAGGGCAACGACAACATCGGCCGGTGGAATGGGATAAATATATACTATGCAGTATTACTTATCTTAACTATACTTTATTATTGATTCTAGAACGAGTACTTGCGTTGTGATCACCTAGACGTTGTTGCCTATGATTTAGCGGTGGTTTTGGAGGTGTTGGGTGTGGAGGTTTTGGTTGTGGGGGTGGACGTTGTGATGTTACAGTTGTTGTTGGTGGTACTTTTGTCAGTGGTGATGGTGTTGTAAGGATAGTGGTGGTTGTCTTGTAAATGTAATAGCAGTAATAAATGTAGTAAATAATTCATAACGTTTTATGGCGTACTGGTTTGAAAAACTACATTTCACCTTACCAGTGTAATTAAAAAGGGACTTCTCGCATGCATATGTAGCAATCCTAGTATGTCTTGTAACGACTACCCCGGTACTGTCTCACTACGTTGACCGACCAAATGCAAATTACATTATAAATCGTGCTAAAGTGCCTAGAAATAAATAACCATTTTCGGGCATTCTTGTAAAATACGTCTTTAATGTTTTCATTGGCGTTACTTACTTAAATATATAATATATCAAATTTTCATAGATTGTCCACTTTGTATTTCAAAGGAACAAAGTATCTCATTAAGTATCATAACGACCCAGACATATTATGATATTTTGGATCAGCAACACTGCCACTGTTTGATTTGGAATTTTACAATTATATTGATGATTGATTAAACTAACCGGAAATTAATTTATTTTGAAAAATTGGAAACATTATACTACGTTACACTTCGTCTCACAGTTACATTATATTGGATTGGGGTGTGCATGCCATGCCGTTTACCTTCCATCATATTATATTGGATTGGGGTGTGCATGCCATGCCGTTTACCTTCCATCATATTATTCAAATAAAGGTAGTTCAAAAACATTAATTACCCACCATCCGCTAGTGGCCATATATTCGTATCTTCGTAAATCATAGGTCAAACGAATCATGTTGTATTTTAGTTAACTGCCCACTAGTCGCATACCCATCATTTTGTGTTAGATATAATTATTAGTAACAACTAAAGACATACACTGAATATGAGGTTTGTGGTAATTTAAAAAAAAGTATACTTAAAAAAGTCTACTTAATATTGCTGATAACTACATTGCTTGAAGATCCTTGTGTCTGCAACTTCGTAATTGTCGACGATCAACTTTATCGATTGCAAAATATAGACATAGGTCGGCGGTCGCACAGACAACGTCGTAGCTAAGACTTCGTGTTCCTAACATATGTTCGGGAAGCATGCAAACTAGGAAAGTCTGCGCAAAAAACCTGGCACTGTTCAAAATCTTTTCGTGTGTCGATGCTGTTTCAAAAAATGTGTTGAGAAAAATACATCATTCGCGTTATTATTTCGTAGATTGTAACTTGAACTCAGAGAACACGTGATTCCTCACGTCTGATGGTGTACTTGGGTGAAAACTTTTCAAATTAACGGTGTAATTAAAAAATGGACATCTCGCATACATTCGTAGCGATGATGGTATGTATTGCTGTTAATACCTGCTTAAATTCCTTGCATAGTTTTACATAAGACATCCTTCGGGTAAAGTATAATCGTTTCAAAGTAATTGTGTAAGGTTTGTTTGACAAAGTAAATAATCGCACACACACGATTCACCTCATGTTGTGCTTTCTTAGATTGTCACGCTAACTCGGAGAGAACAAATAATTCATCAACTCTTATGGTGTATAGGGTGAAAAAAAAACTACCTTTCAACTTGGCGGTGTCATTAATAAAGTGACTTGTCACGTACATTTGTAGCGATGCTGCATGGGATGTCTATGACTCAAATATTTTGTTGGAGGTGTCTAGAATAAATAACACATTGGTAGGTATTAGTAGTGGCGTATGGCTTACTTAAATATTGACTAGGTCCAAACCAGCATTGCCTGTCCACTTGGTACTTCGCTGGAACAAGGTATCTAATTAAATTACATAATGAACCAAGAAGTATCATGACGTGATGGAATAGCAACGCTTGCGATCTTTGATTGGGAATTATCCGGGGATTAATTTATGTTTGTACTATTCTATACAATATCCTACACAACAATTCCGTTCAAAGCTAGCGGAGTTTTCATGTCAAACCGTTTACCTGTCAACACATTATTCAAATAAAATTAGCCAAAAAACACAAATTGCCCACTATCCTCCTGTGCCCATATTTATCTTCGTCTTTACGTAAACCATAGTTCAATCGTATCATCTCTCGATTGTTAATAACCGTCCATAGTCGCATACCCATCATATTTCAATTCGTCACGTCTTATTGTGTAGTGGGTTAAAAAACTGTATTTAAACTAAAATGTCTATATAAAATGGACTTCTCTCATACATTCATAGCGATTTTGGTATGTTCTGTAGCAATTACCTCGTTACATTTCTCGATCTATCATTTTATGTCAGAAATCATGATTAGTAAGATTGTATTTCTCGTGTTATGCAATATTTTGTCTTGTTTTATCAGCTCGCATTAGCTAACGTCCGTCCAATGTCAAAATATCGTGGTGTGTGTGTGTGTGTTCTCTTTCAGCTTTATGTAGCCAGTGTTCATCATTCGTCATTGGTACATCTGGCGACAACTTCAACATAAGTTTTATGTTTTATATTATTTAAAAAAAAAACAGCTCTATGTACATTCCGCCTATTTCTCTCTGTGACGTTTGTCTACATTTTATTGATGACATCGATATCGCTTGAAGTTCCTTTTGTCTGCAATCTAGTAATTGACAACGTTATAATTCAACGAAAACAAAACAAAGACTTCGGACTTCGGTAGCACAGACCACGTCATAGCTTAGACTTCGTATTCTTAACATACGACAGTGAAGCACGCAAACTGGGAAAGTCTGCGCTAAAAAGCTATCACTGTTCAGCGTCTATTTCATTGATGTATGTTGTTTGGAAACGTATTGACAAAAACACTATTCGTGTTCTTCTTTATCGAATTGAACACGTAATGCACACGTCTTATGTGTAATGGGGTGAATGACGTTCTTTCAAGTGTAATTAAAAAATTAACATCTTGCATATATTTGCAGCGATGCTGGTATGTCTTGTTGCGATTACCTCGATAATGTGTACACTAAGCCATGTAAACTGGGAAAGTATTCTCTAAACAAAGTGCATAATTCAGTGTCTTTTTCGTGGATGGGTACCGTTTTCAAAAACAGTTGAGAGAAACACTTTGTAGGGATTCTCTATGTTTTAATTGCTTTCATTAGTTCACATATTAACAGTGATATGTGTTGTCATGCAAAGACCTGTCCCCTACGTCCCGGTATGCAACGATATAGTTTAATCGTTTTCCCAAACATGTATCAATCCTGATTGACATTCACCGAGTTACCTAACGTTGTAGTCGTGTATCCACGTACTCCTAACGTTGTAGTCGTGTATCCACGTACTCCTAACGTTGTAGTCGTGTATCCACGTACTCCTAACGTTGTAGTCGTGTATCCACGTACTCTTAACGTTGTAGTCGTGTATCCACGTACTCCTAACGTTGTAGTCGTGTATCCACGTACTTCTTTTGTCTATTTTTTCTTTCAACTAAATCAGGTTAAAAGACCCGACATAACTTGTACGAAAGGATTCTTAATAATAGTTGGATTACTTTTTTTAACGCAGTCGTTGGTCTTGCTTTAATATTCAATAATTGTCAAAGTGTCGGTGTTTGCGAGTCATTTCAACATGCTCGATGTAGCCAGTGTTCATGCCGCTTTTTTACTAAATATCCAAACCCTCAGTATGCTATGACATTTGAATGTAAAAGACATTTCACAAAACATAGTACAGTAACAGTTGCATATAGTAATATATATATATATATATATATATATATATATATATATATATATATATATATATATATATATATATATAATTGTTTCGCGCTACAATTTGGCGCAAAAGACGACATCTTGATGATGAAACGTGCATCCAGCGACACCTTTCTAGTTCTCAGCTGTGAAGTCGGTCTAGTTTTTACTGATGTCATTAGCATCGCTTGACTCTCCTTGTTTCGTAATTGAAGACTTTCAACGTCAACGAATATAAAAACACAAACTTCGGACAATGCTAACGTAGTCGATGTTACAGCTGAGGGTTCGTTCTGTGAAAGAATGGCAGAGAATCACGCAATCTTGGAAAGCCCGCGCAAAAACGAACAAGAAGAGAGACATCAATCGTCGAACCATGCGTAATCGCTACAGGGCACTCGCTGTATCCATCGTCCCCTCCAGATAGGAGAGCTGACTCTGAATGTAGAGACAGAGAGAAGCGTACAACTATTTGAAACGAAATACTACAGCAGACCACTGCGAATTTCTTATACTCGACACAAAACATACGAATATTTGAGATAACATGTCACTTCCCTTCTTGAAAGCAAAGACCCGTGTTGGCGTCGATGAAACGACGAAAGCTCTCCTGGTTTAGCCAATCAACCGACACAACAACACCTAAGAAAACCATCCACACTGGAGGGAAAGAGAATAAGAGGCCGCCATATAGAGAACTGTCTAGATAACGTACAAGAATGGACACATCGAGAACTAGCGACCCTGCTACACACAGCAGAGGCCATGCAACGCTGGCGATGACTGTGTGTGAATGAGACACCTACGACCGTCCTGTCAAGGGATGAAGGTGAAGTTGATTTGTTCTTGGACTAGGACTCGAAGTAAACCCATATCTAAAAGCTTTGCTGTTTGGCTGCTGCTCGCAGTTGA
Source organism: Lamellibrachia satsuma (assembly GCA_033239005.1). NCBI lineage: Eukaryota > Metazoa > Annelida > Polychaeta > Sabellida > Siboglinidae > Lamellibrachia > Lamellibrachia satsuma. The sequence continues at coordinate 5,611,226 of BSQZ01000022.1, read as the reverse complement.
TGCACAACCCTTGTTTCTCGAATAGATGACCAATAACATGATTCATAAATCATCGCTTTAAAGCAGTGCCACAAGGATACTGAATGCTTCGTGTTTGCCACATATTTCTATGTAGACTTCCTCCTGATTTTAAAGTTATTTTTCGCTGTCAATCTGATCATATCCAGTGACATGACTCGGTTAACACAACGCTAAATGTAATATAATATTAGCCACGAAGTTATATGGCGCTGTAGTACGACAAAGCTAAATTATTCTTTGTTATTTTTTAAGAATAGCGTTTTCTTAAAATCAGAGCAATATTCTTCTGTGATTTATCTAAGGACCATAGTGGAAATAAGTACTTGCTCTTTTTCGCGTCATTCTTATATTTTAATGTACTAGATAGCTTGAAAACATTTGAATTGCAGACAGTAACACATTATGTCCCTGGCGCAACATGACGTGCTGGACGTACGCGGGACGCCTTATGCAGTGAGGTGTTGACGCGTGTATACATTGTTAGACAACACAGCGTCTCTTCTTGCGTAATCCCGTCAATCATCATGATTGGCAGTGGCCGCGGTGTAGACACGTCTAGGCCGACTGGCTGGCGTGCGTCTGGACTGCGCCAAGCCGACAGTCGTGTATTGTGGGCGTCATGGTACTTCACAAGAAACAGGTAGGGACTGACGCATTTAAGTAAATCGAAACGCAGATGTACTGACTGATACTAGTGGAAGCGTGGGGGTCTAATGATTAGGATACCCATTTGCGTTGCAGATGTGTTGGTTAAAGACCCGGACAAGGCCCAGACTAGGCCCGGTAGGGTCGGTGTAAAACCTGGATTTCAACACTGGGGACTGTACACGAGAATTTAATTCGAATTACCTTTAATTCGAAGTACTTTCCTTTGCTGGGATTAATATTTGTATTTAATTTCAATATGGACATAGCATGGACGTAGCAAGACTTCAGCTGTTTGTCATATCACCACATCATACTACGTCATGTCACCACATCATACTACGTCATGTTATCACATCATACTGCGTCATGTCGCCACATCATACTATGTCATTTCACCACATCATACTATGTCATGTCACCACATCATACTACGTCATGTCACCACATCATACTACCTCATGTCACCACATAATACTATGTCATGTCACCACATCATACTATGTCATGTCACCACATCATACTACGTCATGTCACCACATCATAATATGTCATGTCACCACATCATTCTATGTCATGTCACCACATTATACTATGTCATGTCACCACATAATACTATGTCATGTCACCACATCATACTACGTCATGTCACCACATCATAATATGTCATGTCACCACATCATTCTATGTCATGTCACCACATTATACTATGTCATGTCACCACATAATACTATGTCATGTCACCACATCATACTATGTCATGTCACCACATCATACTATGTCATGTCACCACATCATAATATGTCATGTCACCACATCATACTATGTACGTGTACATGTGTTGCGTGTGGAATAAAATTGAAACTTTATACACCATAATTGACGGCGTGACCCAACCATATATATATATATATATATATATATATATATATATATATATATATATATATATATATATATATATATATATATATATATATATATATATATATATATATATGATGATGATTTGATTTTGCTAAACATTTCATAGCACACTGATGCTCCATTAACACACGTGCGACAAAATGAAATACTTGGTGTCAGGAGGCTAGGGAACGTAGAAAGGAGATACTGCCAGACTGCGTAATAATATATAGATGGTTGAGTCACGCCGTCTGGCGTCAGACTACAAATCACACCCCTCCACCCTGTTTTTAAACGCCCCCACGTGCGGTACCCGTCAATGTTTACATAAATATCCATGTGTTCGGCGCGACCACGTGGCCCAAAGCAGAACAATTCCCACAAATCCCCCCGTCTGTTAAACACGCACTTCCAATATCTTCAACAAACAAACATGTCAAGATGCCTGCTCAATTACACTCATGTCACATCATATGAGTTTCTTAATTTCATTGATCACGATTTAATACGCCCTACATTCGAGTGATACAATAAACAGGGAGTTCAACTGTGGTCTTACCTCATCTGGAAAGTAGCTCACACTCAATTCAGCAACTTTTTCAATCTTTGTCCGATAGGAAGAAAAGCGTTATAATAAATAACTCTATAGTAAATAACTCTACATAACTGCCTTAGTGGTTTTTTTAATTACATCGCCAATTGGTAAATCAGAGGCAAAGGAAGGTAGGAAGATATTGCCAGACCACCATCAAAGTTAGCCTATTAATATAGACACGACATTTATTGCTGGCAATACATAAATTGTTCACATTAAAACAAGTATTGTGCAAATGCAATACACTTTGTGTCCCTCTTATTTTACAATACTCCCGTTCATCCATTCATATATAATATTCTCCAAAGTTGCTGGGACACATTGTGCATTTCATACGACACAACTGTTTGAAACGAACAATGTGGAGATGTCATATGCAGTGATATTGTACATTAGTAGTATTATTGTTTATTCCATTATAGAATTCGTCTGTTCAGATTGTTGGCGGCAATGGATCAGATTCTACCATTATTATGAATTATTATTTTGATCGGCAGATGGCGCCACAGCTATCATGCTGACCACGAAACGCTAGTTGAATGCGGCCAACATGAACTTTGGTATATCATAGGGGTTTATTTTACGATTATCATAACGTAAACTAGTCACGTATTTATATCTAGGTGTTTGTTTGTGCGCGCGCGCGCGCGTGCGTATGTGTGTGCGTGCGTGCGTGTGTGTGTATGCGTTTGTCGTGGGTACGTTCCTGCGTTCATGCGTGCGTGCTTGCGTGCGTGCGTTTGGCGTGTGCGTAGGTGCGTATGTGCGTGCGTGCGTGCGTGCATCATCATTGTTTGTGAAGTTCTGCATTTTGAGAAAGCGTCGACTTGACGCACAGAGCGCGGCGCAGGATGTTAACTTAACAACAAGGAAACGTTGCCAACAACTCGTGTGTAGCTGAGCCAACTGTTGACATACGAACTAATGTTGACATATGTGCGCAACGACAATATTATTTTATGTTCCTGTCCTGTCCTGTCCTGTTCCTGTCAGGACGCCCGGGACTTGATTAAGTTAGACATCCACGGAAAACTTCTGTCGAATCGCGCCCTTATAGAAGCATCGAAGAAAGCCTCGCCAGAAGCCAAAGACGGCGAGACAAGAACCACCGGCCCTGAGACTTCTTTCGAGTCGATTAAATCAAACTTCGACTCTGAGTCTGCCGACAGATCCAGCACGTTGCACGATGAAGGTATGTTCTTTTTAAATAATAATAATGATAATAATAATAATAATAATAAATTAATAGCAAAACACTTTAGGAAAATAAATGTGATATTCCAGTGTTGGATATTGAGAGTTGTGCCATCTTCTTGGAGCACTGATCTCGCTCTTTCTCTATATAGGTACGTGACAAAAGCCTATTCACATTGCCGCAAATGATCTGATTTAACGATAAAAGTCTATTATTTCGACGATATCAACAAAAGAAGGCCCTTTTTATTACACCGACTGTGTGCGTTACTTAAACTTTTATTAAACCGACTGCGCACATAGCTTAAACTATTCAATTACTATAGATTTGAACATGAACAAACCTGATTAGCGAAGGACTAAATGGGTTAATTAATACGACGCATTAACTATTGTGTGCCTATTATCACGGACTCACGTAAAGTCAAGCACTCGCCAATTGTACTGATAATGTCGTATAGTGAAAGGAATTGACGAATCACCGAGTTATTCCTGTATTCATAGCGAAATTCTACCATCATCTGATTGAACGTGCTGCAATCGGATCAAGATAAAGGTTAATGTTGATGACGGATGCATTTCGTTGCATTTCGGCGATCCTCTATCAATAACTAACTGTGTGTTTCGTCTGAGCACGTAATTGGCTAAACGAGGCTGGACAACTATAAGAAGTGATATCATCCAAGGGATAAACGAGGCTGGACAACTATAAGAAGTGATATCATCCAAGGGATAAACGAGGCTGGACAACTATAAGAAGTGATATCATCCAAGGGATAAACGAGGCTGGACAACTATAAGAAGTGATATCATCCAATGGATAAACGAGGCTGGACAACTATAAGAAGTGATATCCTCCAAGGGATAAACGAGGCTGGACAACTATAAGAAGTGATATCATCCAATGGATAAACGAGGCTGGACAACTATAAGAAGTGATATCATCCAATCATCCAAGGGATAAACGAGACAGCTCGTGCAGTGATATGCGAGACAGCTCGTGCAGTGATATGCGAGACAGCTCGTGCAGTGATATGCGAGACAGCTCGTGCAGTGATATGCGTCTACAATGGATCAAAACTGCTACAGTATAATCAGACACGATTTCAACTTCTACCGACGATTTAACACACCATAAACTGCCTCACTGTCTTGTAGACATTCAGTGCACTGATAACCTCCGAGGCTTAACACGTCATGGATCAAATCCTTTTGGTATTGGGAACTGACAACCAGGGAGCAGCCAGTGTTTACATTTTGTTTGTGTATAAAATTACACACGTGCGATTTTTACAGTTGTGAATGTTATAAGTGTGAGTGTTACGATAATAGTTGTTGTGAATGTTACACGTGTGAGTGTTACAATAAAACTGTCGTGAATGTTACAAGTGTGATTGTTACAATAATAACAATTGTGAATGTTACAAGTGTGAATGTTGAAATAATAACTATTGTGAATGTTACAAATTGCTTCAGTTCACGCAGCTATTCTGTGGAGGTCATCTTACAAAATCTGTTGCGGGCACTGCATTGGTTACTGGTGCGTCACCGAATCACATTTAAAGTGCCAGTATTTTCTTGAAATGTTGATATGGCCTGGCACCCAATTACCTAGCAGAACTCATACATATCTCCACAACCGAGATAGTCCACTGAGACAAGCACACCACTTGACGTTCAGTGAGCAGGTCGCAAAGCGTGTAATTGGGAGGCGTGCCCTCGGGATTACGACACTCTGCCTGTTACTGTATGTACGTGCAAATGGCACTGTTACACATTTACGGTTACAAGCGTGAATGTTATAAATTTGACGGCTACAAGTGTAATTGTTACAAGTGTAAGTGTTACAAGTGTTGTTGCTATAAGTGTGATTGCTACAAGTGTGACTGTTACAGTGTGACTGTTATAAGTGTGCAAGTTACAAGTGTGTTTGCTAGAAGTGTGACTGTCCAAATGTAAATGTTACAGTTGTGACTTTTACAAATGTCAGTGTTACACAATTTGACGGTCATGAGGACATTCGCAATTGTGACATTCACACTCGTTACGTTACAGGCAAATTTGTAGCACAATATTTGTAACAGCTACACTTGTAACAGTCATATTTTAACAGTCATCCTTGTGTGTATATACACACACACACACACACACACACACACACACACACACACACACACACACACACACACACACACACACACACGTGCTCTTCCTCCTTGTTCCCAGCTGTACAGGGGTGAGGGTCAGGTAAAGTATTGTCGAGCCACTCTTTCTTTCCATAGTTATCTATCGGCAGCCCCCTCTCCATCTTTCATCCTCCCCCGATCTTCTCATGTCCCTCCTCACGCAAACCTCCCATCTCAGCTGTGGCCTTCCCCTTTTCCTGCGTCTTTGATGTTTTTCCACCTCTGCTCTCTTTGCCAGTTTGCTTACATCCATTCTTACCAAGTGGCCTGCCCATCTCATCCTGCTTCTCACCAATCTTCCTGTTAGGCTGCATTGCATCCCAACCTCTTTCCTTAGGTCGTTCATCCTTCTTCTGTCCACCCTCTTTGTTCTTATTATTTGACAAACCCAGTTATTCTCACAAACTTGCAGCTTATGTTGTTGTTGTTCTGTCAACGCCACTGTCTCCAGACCATACAGGCATGCTGGTGTAACACACGTTCTCAGGACTTTCCCTTTTAGCTTTTTGGAAATATTTCTGTCCAGCATGACTCCCTCTACCTTTCTCCAAGCATTCGCTCCCGCTTGTGTCCGACGTCGCACTTCTGCCGCTGAATGCCCATCCTCCGTAACCATTCCTCCAAGGTACACAAAGCCATCCACTTGCTTGATCTCTTTACCATCCAACCTGATATTCAATTCCTCTCTCTGGTGTCCAACCCACATCACTTCTGTCTTCTCTAGGCTCATTCGTAGTCCGTGCTTCTCGAACACCCCCTTCAATACCTCCAACATTTCCTGTAGGTCTTGTTTGCTTTCTGCTATTATGGCCAGATCGTCTGCATACATCATCTTCCTGAGAATATCCTTCGTGCTGATCTTCCTGCTGATTATTTCCATCACCATGAGAAATAGTAAAGGGCTAAGGGCACTTCCTTGCCTCAAACTGATGTTAACTGGAAACTCTTCCGACAACCTAGATCCAACCACAACTCTTCCTTTTCTCTCATACATTGCTTCCATCATCCTGGCTTCTGCTTCTGGCACTCCCATCCATCTCACTGTTGCCAACACCATCTCTCTAGGGACTGTGTCATAAGCCTTCTATATACAGACATATATATGTATATAGGTATATATATATATATATATATATATATATATATATATATATATATATATATATATATATACATATATACATACATACATACATACATACATACATACATACATACATAAGTCTGACAAATGTTTGATATCTAGTTCACTTGTGTGACATTATTTATTACACTGACGAATTTCGTTAATCCCTCAAAGGTTTCATTAAACAAATATATGTCAATATAAGCGATAAACGATAAGCGAATTTATGAGATAGGTCATGAGATGCGCATCAGATGTGCAACATATTTGTCAGTTTTTGACATTTAATCGATGCCCAATGCAGGCCGACCAAGTACGGATAATTTGTTGCAGTGTTTAACGAGACGACCAGCGGCCATTTTGTTGTGACGCCTGACATGCCCCTGGCGGTGATACTGCGAGGGAAGTCGTCGACTTGGAAGCCTTGTTTTATCGGCTCGGCCGTAGCGTGCATTTGCTTATTCGGCGCTATTGCTGTGGTCGTTGTGTGTTTGGCGGGTACGTTTTAGCATACACGAATGCACGAATGCACGCACACGCAAAATTCGGTCGTCTTGACTGACAGTCTGGCGCTGTCAGCGCCGAGCTACCGCTCCGCGTTTTCTTTGATAATTTGATCAGACACACTTATCTTGGACGCTCCATTGTCGTCCCAACTGACACACGAACACGTGTAGTCACAGACTGAATGAAGCACATTTCTCTTTTGCTGTAATGTAATGTCGTACGTTGCTTGGAAGCATGCATTCACTCAGGATAGCCATTACGGTCGATCCCACCGACCCCACCTACCCCAGACATTAGAAAGCTGTCAAAGCTAACAAATCGCAGATGTCTGAAGTACCGAAAATATTTCGGGGCCATTGACAAGTAAAAAACCATGAAAATGCCAAACGACGAAGAACGTTTGATGCAGCGTTAAGCAACATTTACAGTCAACGTTTGATGCAGCGTTAAGCAACAGTTACAGTCAACGTTTGATGCAGCGTTAAGCAACAGTTACAGTCAACGTTTGGTGCAGCGTTAAGCAACAGTTACAGTCAACGTTTGGTGCAGCGTTAAGCAACAGTTACAGTCAACGTTTGGTGCAGCTTTAGGCAGCAATTACAGTCAACGTTTGATGCAGCTTTAGGCAGCAATTACAGTCAACGTTTGATGCAGCTTTTAGGCAACATTTACAGTCAACGTTTGGTGCAGCTTTAGGCAGCAATTACAGTCAACGTTTGATGCAACTTTTAGGCAACATTTACAGTCAACGTTTGGTGCAGCTTTAGGCAACATTTAGAGTCAACGTTTGGTGCAGCTTTAGGCAACAATTACATTCAACGTTTGATTTAACAGTGAGTTTGGGATGAAAACTGTTACAACTGTTTCAGATGATCACAACAATAACGATGCGGCGCCAACACAATGTCCGTTGGGTGGGTGAGGCTGTCTACGTAGCTTATTAAGTTATTGTATGCTGAAGAGTCGGTCACACGTTTTGTTATTGATATAATGATAAAACGAGTAAAGCCAGACAAAACGTATGTATGGCATTACCATATATGGTATTACCATGTAAGATGTATTACCATGCGACCGGATAAAATAAAATAAAATAAAAATATATATTATTAATTAGATGACATCTAACGAATCGAATGTTTATAAATAGTATCATTTAGTACAACTATAGTAACACTTTTGAGTGGATAACGAGAGACTTAGCTATGCCTATCGACAAACTTGAGACGGATTTCCCCCATGTCAGTAGATGTCCACAAACGTCATCGCTAGAGGTCGACACCAGTCATCTGCAAAATATTCAAACGTTATTATTGTAATACCGAATAACCCAGCAGTATTGTGGAATATATTTTGGGTTGGCTTGGGAGGAACTACACACATTTTATATTTGAATCTTGATTAATATGCCTAACCTCATTTTAACACTGTTATTGAAATATATAATTGTAACCTAATTAATCAACACTGAATAACTTGATAACCATACACTGAGTTGAACATTATTAACACATGAGCACACAAATAATTCACTTTTTGGAAGGCACTATATGCGCTGCGTCCAACGTAAACAGCACATGTGAAATTGGGTCACACGCACTAATACCGGTAAAATATGCGATGAAAACAGGTGAACCGGCGAGTCACATAATGAGAGAAAACATGTTTGCTGTTGCAGTGGCTGCTAACTTTAATTTACAACGGCATAACTTGATGTGTGCACTCTGAATGCAGCGTAAACAATAAACATCACTGACGTCATTGTGCCCGCAGGTGCAGCTGGGAGATTTGACGGTTCACTCGTTATGACCAATCACGCATACACAGCTGCACTTGGTGAACCGAACAGTCGGCAGTTCTACGACCTGGCTCTCTCGCTCCAAGCGGTACTTGATGATGCATTCGTCAACAGTATCGTACATCTGTATTACTGGTACAGCAAAATACACACGTTCAGGTGCGTACGTTTGTATGTGTTTACAAACCGTGTCTCTCCTGATAATTCGATTGCACCTGATTAGTGGAGATTTGTCTAACCTGGTTACCAGTTGAGTATATATTTATTTTTATGTATGTTATCAAGACAGTTACATATGTATTCTCTTTATGAAACTTTCAATATGCGAACGCATGCGTGTGTATATGTACAAGCATGCGTGTGTATATGTACAATCATGGGTGTGTGTATATGTACAAGCATGGGTGTATATATGTACAAGCATGGGTGTGTATATGTAAAACATGGGTGTGTATATGTAAAACATGGGTGTGTATATGTACAAACATGGGTGTGTGTATATGTACAAGCATGGGTGTGTATATGTACAAACACGGGTGTGTATATGTACAAGCACGGGTGTGTATATGTACAAGCATGGATGTGATTATGCAGATGCAAGTGTGTTTGTGAATGTCTGATCTGTCTCTGTCTCTACCTCCGTCTCCCTCTCCCTTCCTCTCCTTCTCTTTCCCACTCTCCCCCTCCTCTCTGTAGCTATATTTCCCTCCCCTCTCTCTTCCTCTCTCAATGTATCTCTCCCTCCCCTCTCTCTCCCAGTCTTCTCCCTCTCATTCCCTCTCCTCTCCCCCTCTCATTTTCATCCGTGCTCCTTCTCCCTCTCTCTCTCTCTGCGTGCGTGCGTGCGTGCGTGCGTGCGTGCGTGCGTGCGTGCGTGCCAGTCTGTATGTATGTGCTCTCGTCTATGTCTGTACGTTCATGTGAATGGGTTCGTGTGTTTTCACAACTGGAGTGCATGCGTGCGAGCGTGCGTGCATGCGTGCGAGCGTGCGTGCATGCGTGCGAGCAGGCATGTTTATGAGATCGAGTGTTATTGATACTGCGTACACCGGTCGCAACATGTGTCTTACTATAATATCCATTATGTACTGTGCCGCGTGTGTATTATCAATCATTATTTCATTCAAGAGAATGTTTCACTGCACACAACCATCATTATTAGAAGGAATAGGTCAACGATTATATATTTAACATTGTGTTTTACATCAAAGAGAGTGATATTATATGACAACAAAATAAAATTATTGATAGCGAGCGTTGGATGGACAGTCTCTAAAGCTTCCGCTGTAGCGATTGTTACGAACAACGAAACACCCGTAATTGACATATCTTTGTAATAGCTACGCTTATTTCCCGACGAGATGCTATATCTTGCACATTTATCACATATGTAGATAAGGTGAATCCTGCCAATGTATAACTTATTACCGCTGTGCATTTGACACATTTCACCACCTCTTTATTTGTAACGTTTTGGCTTTCAGACCAAACACGTACGGCGTACGAACGACGTTCAGGATATACATGCGAAAGAGCTACGTTACGAAAAGAAAACGGACAATAATTATTAGTCCTGGTTTGTTAATTGAGATCTTGAGAGCGAGAGTGCGCATGGGCTCTGCGAGAGTGCGCACCGACTCAATAGCAATCAATAGGATTTGCATTGACGAACCACGTGAGACATAGACTACACTCGGCGGCAGTCTCCGTGGCTCAGTACATCGATTTCGTATTAATTTGCTGAAGGATCTGTGGTAAGCAGCCTTTAAGCAGAGCCCAATAGGAATGGACAATATGTCATCTGAATCAAATGTGTCTCTTCGCCTACGGCATTACATACTTTCGTACCTTTCATTAAATCTCCTATTTGTTGTGGCTTAGGTGTTATGTAATAAACTATTGTGGCCTGGTGCGTAAACTGGGTATACGGTTTACGTAGATTTACAACAACAGCTGAATGCATTTGCTATTTTAATGAACTTAGGCATATGTAATGGATACACACAAACATTCACAGGCACATATATATATATATATATATATATATATATATATATATATATATATATATATATATATATATATATATATATATATACAAATGACCCCCTTCCTCCACTACATTTACTTGTCATTTAATATATATATTTTGTCGATGATATTGCCTGGGTTAGTTATATATATATATATATATATATATACATATATATATATATACATATATATATATATATATAGATATATATATATATATATATATATATATATATATATATATATATATATATATATATATATATATATATGTAAATGTTTGCTACAGAAAAGCACATTGACAACAAATCATTGTTCATAGAGGTCATTTAATAAATGTACAGACAGAAACAGTATACATGTGTATCGATGAGAGACAGCTGAACAACTAACCCAGACAATCTCATCGAGAACAATAATTATTAAATGACAAGCAAAATTAATCATTTGTCCCACCAGGCCTCCAGTAGTAGAGGCGCCAAACCCCACTCCAGACCTCAAACAACAGAGGCCTCAACCCCCACTCCAGACCTCCAGTAGTAGTAGAGGCGCCAACCCCCACTCCAGACCTCCAGTAGTAGAGGCACCAACCCCCACTCCAGACCTCCAGTAGTAGAGGCCTCAACCCCCACTCCAGACCTCCAGTAGTAGAGGCGCCAACCCCCACTCCAGACCTCCAGTAGTAGAGGCCTCAACCCCCACTCCAGACCTCCAGTAGTAGAGGCTTCAACCCCCACTCCAGACCTCCAGTAGTAGAGGCGACAACCCCCACTCCAGACCTCCAGTAGTAGAGGCGTCAACCCCCACTCCAGGCCTCCAGTAGTAGAGGCGCCAACCCCCACTCCAGGCTTCCAATAACAGAGGCCTCAACCCCCACTCCAGACCTCCAGTAGTAGAGGCCTCAACCCCCACTCCAGGCCTCCAACAACAGAGGCCTCAACCCCCACTCCAGACCTCCAGTAGTAGAGGCCTCAACCCCCACTCCAGGCCTCCAGTAGTAAAGGCCTCAACTCCCACTCCAGGCCTCCAGTAGTAGAGGCGCCAAACCCACTCCAGGCCTCCAGTAGTAGAGGCGCCAACCCCCACTCCAGACCTCCAGTAGTAGAGGCACCAACCCCCACTCCAGACCTCCAGTAGTAGAGGCCTCAACCCCCACTCCAGACCTCCAGTAGTAGAGGCGCCAACCCCCACTCCAGACCTCCAGTAGTAGAGGCCTCAACCCCCACTCCAGACCTCCAGTAGTAGAGGCTTCAACCCCCACTCCAGACCTCCAGTAGTAGAGGCCTCAACCCCCACTCCAGACCTCCAGTAGTAGAGGCGACAACCCCCACTCCAGACCTCCAGTAGTAGAGGCGTCAACCCCCACTCCAGGCCTCCAGTAGTACAGGCGCCAACCCCCACTCCAGGCCTCCAATAACAGAAGCCTCAACCCCCACTCCAGACCTCCAGTAGTAGAGGCCTCAACCCCCACTCCAGGCCTCCAACAACAGAGGCCTCAACCCCCACTCCAGACCTCCAGTAGTAGAGGCCTCAACCCCCACTCCAGGCCTCCAGTAGTAAAGGCCTCAACTCCCACTCCAGGCCTCCAGTAGTAGAGGCGCCAAACCCACTCCAGGCCTCCAGTAGTAGAGGCGCCAACCCCCACTCCAGGCCTCCAATAACAGAGGCGTCAACCCCCACTCCAGACCTCCAGTAGTAGAGGCCTCAACCCCCACTCCAGACCTCCAGTAGTAGAGGCGTCAACCCCCACTCCAGACCTCCAGTAGTAGAGCCCTCAAACCCCACACCAGGCCTCCAGTAGTAGAGGCGTCAAACCCCACTCCAGACCTCCAGTAGTAGTAGAGGCCTCAACCCCCACTCCAGGCCTCCAGTAGTAGAGGCGCCAACCCCCACTCCAGGCCTCCAATAACAGAGGCCTCAACCCCCACTCCAGGCCTCCAGTAGTAGAGGCCTCAACCCCCACTCCAGGCGTCCAGCAGTAGAGACGCCAACCCCCATTCCAGGCCTCCAATAACAGAGGCCTCAACCCCCACCCCAGGCCTCCAGTAGTAGAGGCCTCAACCCCCACTCCAGGCCTCCAGTAGTAAAGGCCTCAACTCCCACTCCAGGCCTCCAGTAGTAGAGGCGTCAACTCCCACTCCAGGCCTCCAGTAGTAGAGGCGTCAACCCCCACTCCAGGCCTCCAATAACAGAGGCCACAACCCCCACCCCAGACCTCCAATAGTAGAGGCACCAACCCCCACCCCAGGCCTCCAGCAGTAGAGGCGCCAACCCCCACTCCAGGCCTCCAATAACAGAGGCCTCAACCCCCACTCCAGGCCTCCAGTAGTAGAGGCGCCAACCCCCACCCCAGGCCTCCAGTAGTAGAGGCCTCAACCCCCACTCCAGGCCTCCAGCAGTAGAGGCGCCAACCCCCACTCCAGGCCTCCAATAACAGAGGCGTCAACCCCCACTCCAGACCTCCAGTAGTAGAGGCCTCAACCCCCACTCCAGACGTCCAGTAGTAGAGGCGCCAACCCCCACTCCAGGCCTTCAGTAGTAGAGGCGCCAACCCCCACTCCAGGCCTCCAGTAGTAGAGGCCTCAACCCCCACTCCAGGCCTCCAATAACAGAGGCCTCAACCCCCACTCCAGACGTCCAGTAGTAGAGGCGCCAACCCCCACTCCAGGCCTCCAGTAGTAGAGGCGCCAACCCCCACTCCAGGCCTCCAGTAGTAGAGGCGCCAACCCCCACTCCAGGCCTCCAATAACAGAGGCCTCAACCCCCACCCCAGACCTCCAGTAGTAGAGGCGCCAACCCCCACTCTAGACCTCCAGTAGTAGAGGCCTCAACCCCCACTCCAGGCCTCCAATAACAGAGGCCTCAACCCCCACTCCAGACCTCCAGTAGTAGAGGCCTCAACCCCCACTCCAGACCTCCAGTAGTAGAGGCGTCAACCCCCACTCCAGGCCTCCAATAACAGAGGCCTCAACCCCCACTCCAGACCTCCAGTAGTAGAGGCCTCAACCCCCCACTCCAGACCTCCAGTAGTAGAGGCGCCAACCCCCACTCCAGGCCTCCAATAACAGAGCCCTCAATCCCCACCCCAGGCTTCCAGTAGTAGAGGCGCCAACACCCACTCCAGACCTCCGATAACAGAGGCCCCAAACCCCACACCAGACCTCCAGTAATAAAGGCCACAAACTCCACCCCTGGCCTCCAGTAATAGAGGCCCCAATCCCACACCAGGCCTCCAATGATAGAGGCCCCAACCCCACCCCACGCCTCCAGTAATAGAGGCCCCAACCCCACCCCAGGCCTCCAATAATAGAGGCTCCAACCCCACCCCAGGCCTCCAATAATAGAGACCCCAACCCCACCCCACGCCTCCAGTAATAGAGGCCCCAACCCCACACCAGGCCTCCAGTAATAGAGGCCCCCACCTAACCCCAGGTCTCCAGTAATAGAGGCCCCAACCCCACCCCAGGCCTCCAGTAATAGAGGCCCCAGCCCCACCCCAGGCCTTCAGTAATAGATGCCTCAACCCCACCCCAGGGCTCTGCAATAGAACTGAAATGCTTAAGTGGTCAGTGAAGTCCAGACTACTGTACTATTACATACTGCGTGCATCTATGCCATTGCTAGATGGTTGTCAACACAACTTAGCTACCAACAACCTGGCACATTAATGTTAACATGTTTTAATGATGAACATTGACTTACAAAATATATTTAGTTTGATTAAAGAATACACTGTGCCAACTGTATTGATGTACCATGCTGTATAAGATGGATGCCAGCCAGTCTGTGTCTTCTATCTGTCACAAGAATAGCCACTTAATAAGTACAAATGGTATTAATTATACCAGACCAAAGAGCATTATGCCTTAGCGGCATGAAACAGGTGCTGTGCGGTACATAGCTGCATTCAGACTTACACTTTAAAACGGTTTAGTTAAAACGTCTAACTAATCCTGTCGGAAAACACTCGTGTGAACGCGATTTAACTAATCCGCTTCAGCAGGTGGAGTAGTTCAACCGTTTTAGCTAAACGGTTCAATGTGCAAGTTTCAATGAAGCGTATTAGCTAAAACGGTTTAAGTACGTCACAGACATGCGCACTCGATCTCGAGCCTCGGTGCCTCGTGTTACAACGTATGTACATATTTGGTGGCATCCCTTCCACCGAGATACACAAAGGCGTCAAAGCTAAAGGAATACCACGGCGACGCGAGAATTGGGACGAAGTGGTGTGCACGTACCAACGTCCACCTTAAAACGGTTTAGCTGTTGCACGTGTGAACGCTCGCAATTTACAAACTAAGCCGTTTTAACTAAAACGGTTTAAGTCAACTGTTTTAAGTTATGTAGTTGTGAGCCACGTCGCATCAACCATCCCTCACAAAGAATGCTGGGTCGGGTCGAAGTCACCAGCGAACTTAGGAATGACAAACAAGAAACACGTTGAGTTGCTGGACCAGAATGCCTTGAGGACAGGACTGGTGTACACGCAACCAAGAATATTTTGTACGTTACACAGTCAGATAAGTCAGCCCCAACGGGGAAGAATTCATGGATGGCCCACCCGCCTACCCGGCCCACCCGCCTCACCCGCCACACCCGCCTCACCCGCCACATCCGCCTCACCCGCCACACCCGCCTCACCCGCCTCATCCGCCTCACCCGCCACACCCGCCTCACCCGCCTCACCCGCCACACCCGCCTCACCCGCCTCATCCGCCTCACCCGCTTCATCCGCCTCACCCGCCTCACCCGCCTCACCCGCCTCATCCGCCTCACCCGCTTCATCCGCCTCACCCGCCTCACCCGCCACACCCGCCTCACCCGCCTCATCCGCCTCATCCGCCTCACCCGCCTCATCCGCCTCATCCGCCTCACCCGCCTCACCCGCCACACCCGCCTCACCCGCCTCACCCGCCTCATCCGCCTCACCCGCTTCATCCGCCTCACCCGCCACACCCGCCTCACCCGCCTCATCTGCCTCACCCGCTTCATCCGCCTCACCCGCCTCACCCGCCTCACCCGCCTCATCCGCCTCATCCGCCTCACCCGCCTCACCCGCCACACCCGCCTCACCCGCCTCATCCGCCTCACCCGCTTCATCCGCCTCACCCGCCACACCCGCCTCACCCGCCTCATCCGCCTCACCCGCCTCACCCGCCACACCCGCCTCACCCGCCTCACCCGCCACACCCGCCTCACCCGCCACACCCGCCTCACCCGCCACACCCGCCTCACCCGCCTCATCCGCCTCACCCGCTTCATCCGCCTCACCCGCCTCATCCGCCTCACCCGCCTCACCCGCCACACCCTCAAGAAGAGTGTTATTATAAACTGGTTATACGACAGCCAAGTCACTCGGCTCGACTGTCTCGTTGGTTGATGACTCAGATACACATCACTCGGCTCGACTGTCTCGTTGGTTGATGACTCAGATACACGTCACTCGGCTCGACTGTCTCGTTGGTTGATGACTCAGATACACGTCACTCGGCTCGACTGTCTCGTTGGTTGATGACTCAGATACACGTCCCTCGGCGATGATGATAGATGATAATACATGATAAACAAAGGCACACTGTGGCTATGCAATAGCGATCGTGCCATTACTCTGTGATATTTACAAAGTTACAGCTCACACAGCCTACAACCTGTGGTGAAAACCAAATACAGACATAACCGGTACATGTATACGGCTGTGAGATTGCTGGTACAGAAGGTGTAACTAATGGCATGATAGCGCACCAAACTCAATCAAAGGTACACTATTCTCAGATTGCTGGTGCGTAACATCACAACAATTGTGCAAATCCCTGTGTTACAATATCCACAGGATAGATACCTCCGAGCATCGTTCGCATGACCGATGTGTGATAATGAACCAGCGAATCACTGAAGAGTGAACAACAACTGCTGACACAGGCAAAGCCCTAAGGTATCAAACAGATGCACTCATAACTGGTACAGAGAAACTGCTCTTAAAAGAGCTGGTACCGAAGGCACGCATAACGACACAATTGAAGAAATACATGTGATATAATACACAGAGGACACACCTCATGTAAACGTTCGTATGTCCCAGAATATACACGCACAAGACTGTAACTCACCGACGAGTACAACAACCGCTCACTGCAGTAACTCACTGACGAGTACAACAACCGCTCTTTGTAGTAACTCACTGAAGAGTACAAAAACCGCTCACTGCAGTAACTCACTGAAGAGTACAATGACCGCTCACTGCAGTAACTCACTGACGAGTACAACAACCGCTCATTGTTGTAACTCACTAAAGAGTACAACAACCGCTCACTGCAGTAACTCACTGAAGAGTACAACAACCGCTCACTGCAGTAACTCACTGAAGAGTACTACGACCGCTCACTGTAGTAACTCACTGGAGAGTACAACAACCGCTCATTGTAGTAACTCGCTAAAGAGTACAACAACCGCTCACTGCAGTAACTCACCGACGAGTGCAACATCCGCTCACTGTAGTAACTCACTGAAGAGTACAACAACCGCTCACTGCAGTAACTCACTGACGAGTACAACAACCGCCTCATTGTAGTAACTCACTGAAGAGTACAACAACCGCTCACTGTAGTAACTCACTGAAGAGTACAACAACCGCTCACTGCAGTAACTCACTGACGAGTACAACAACCGCTCATTGTAGTAACTCGCTAAAGAGTACAACAACCGCTCACTGCAGTAACTCACCGACGAGTGCAACATCCGCTCACTGTAGTAACTCACTGAAGAGTACAACAACCGCTCACTGCAGTAACTCACTGACGAGTACAACAACCGCTCATTGTAGTAACTCACCGACGAGTACAACAACCGCTCATTGTAGTAACTCACTGAAGAGTACTACAACCGCTCACTGCAGTAACTCACTGACGAGTACAACAACCGCCTCATTGTAGTAACTCACTGAAGAGTACAACAACCGCTCACTTTAGTAACTCATTGAAGAGTACAACAACCGGTCACTTTAGTAACTCATTGAAGAGTACAACAACCGCTCATTGTAGTAACTCACTGAAGAGTACAACAACCACTCACAGCAGTAACTCACTGAACAGAATATATAATAGTATATATATATATATATATATATATATATATATATATATATATATATATATATATATATATATATATGTGTGTGTGTGTGTGTGTGTGTGTGTGTGTGTGCGTGTGGGTGCGTGCGTGCGTGCGTGCGTGCGTGCGTGTGTAGATAGGCTAGAAAGGCTATTATATACTAGAAATGCCAGATAGAACGAGACAGTTCCTCCTGGTCAACTTGTAAAGAAGTAAGTTTGTAGAATTTTAATTGTACAATCCTTTTGTCTAAGTATTCTATGAGGTATATCACCCAAGAAATGGTTTCAAAATCGTAGACTTGCCTATTTATATAGTTAACGTTTTAATCGCAAACCGATTTACGTTACACAATCAGGTTCAACGGTTTACCTCTGTCTCTAGCATTGTTATGAGTAAACTTGTTGAACCTGACACGTGTTCAATAAGCAAAAACAAAAAGGCTGAAAAGAAGACAAGAAGAAGACTTTTCCACCCTGCAGAGTGGCCACCTGCTATACCACTCTAAGGCGAACAACGGACAAGCGGGAGTGGGCTTCCTCATAAACAAGAAATGGAAAGACAACATAAGAAGGGTTAATAACATTAGCCCAAGAGTAGCAGAACTTGCTCTACGCATAACAACATGATACCAACTGAAAATAGTTCAAGTATATGCTCCAACGACATCACACTCAGAAGATGAAATAAACATCTTCTACAATGACATCGATAAAATCTTGCAGAATCCAAGCAAATATATAATAGTGATGGGAAACTTCAACGCCAAAGTGGGTGTAAGAACAAACCAATCCGAAACAGCAACAGGAAGTTTCAGCCTAGGAAAGAGGAACGAACGAGGTGATACATTAATAGAGTGGACAACATCAAAGGATTACAAGTTCATGAATACACTATTCCAGAAGAAAATTAAGGGGAGATGGACATGGAGAAGCCCAGACGAAAAAACGAAGAATGAAATTGACTACATCATGACTGACAAGCCGAACATGATCACAGATGTAAGAGTCATAAACCGCATAAACATTGGAAGCGACCATAGAATGTTGATGAGTAACATCAGATTAGACACGAAAGCAGAAAGGAAGAAGCTGCTAAGAAAAAAGAAACCACCAAAAGTCGACACTAGAGAAATTGGAATTAAAAAGAACAAATTCCAACTCGAGCTGAAAAACAGGTTCACTGCTCTACAAGAACTGGATTATATCGTCACTCTAAATGAAAACATGACAGAAATGATCCAACAGACTGCGACAAACATAGCCAAACAAAACACCAAATGGGACAAGTCTAGATTATCAACTCCAACAAGAGCACTAATGAAAAAACGTAGAGAAATGGTAAGGAATACCACTAGGGACCGCATAGTGTACACAGATGTATGCAAGACCCTCAAAAAGAAAGCGAAAGAAGACATCAGAAAATACAACCTAGACACCATATGAAAAACAATAGCGACATCAAAGAGCTTGAACAAGGTCAGAAGAACACACATCCTAGGCCAAAATAGACTGATAACACTCCTAGACAATCAGGGCAGATACATCCAAGACCAGGATAGGATCTTAGAATGAATAGAAGAGTTTTACACCGAACTTTATGACAGCGACCAAGCCGTAGCAATACGCACATACCCTAGAGAAGTACCATCAGTAACAACATGGGAAGTAGAAGCCGCGCTAAAGAAGATGAAATACGGGAAGGCAACAGGATATGACCAAGTCAACAACGTTGAAGGCAGGAGAGGATACCATCGCCAAAGCCTAAGTAAAGTTGTATACAAAATCATATCAGAACGACGAATCCCCACTACCTGGAAAAATGCAAAGATGGTGATAATCTTCAAAAAAGGTAACCAAAAAGACATAAAGAACTATAGGCCAATATGCTTGCTATCGAACATCTACAAGCTATTCACGAAGATTCTAACAGCCAGACTGGAGGAAATACTAGACGAGAATCAACCCAGAGAACAGGCAGGGTTCAGAGGCGGGTACTCAACGACAGATCATATCCATCTCATAAATCAACTGAAAGGAAAGTGCTGCGAATTCAACATACCACTCTGTATAGCATTCATTGACTATGAGAAGGCCTTCGACTCGGTACAAACCCAGGCAATACTGTCTTCACTCCAAGACCAAGGGATAGAAGGTGCACACATACAACTCATGAAAGATATATACACAGACAGCTCTGTGACAGTATATATTCACAAAGACAGCGAGAAAATAAACATCAAAAGAGGAGTGCGACAGGGGGATACCGTCTCACCCATACTATTCACATCAACACTCGAAAGTATCTTCAGAAGACTGAACTGGGAGAACAAAAGCCTGAAAATAGACGGAGAATATCTTAACCATCTCCGTTTCGCAGACGATATCTTCCTGTGCACCGAAACACCACAAGAACTAGAAATGATGCTACAAGAATTATGCAAAGAAAGTAACCTAAGCGGCTTGAGGATGGACATCTCAAAAACAAAAATAATGGTGGAAGACAACATCCCAATATACGTTAATAACACTCAGATAGAGAATGTGGAGAGTTACATATACCTAGGCCAACGCTTCAGCCTTAGGGATAAGAACCAAGACAAGGAAATCCTACGACGAATCACAGCCGGCCAGACAGCATACGCAAAACATCGCGACATCTTCAAAAGTAACTTTGCTATCTGTCTAAAAAGAAAGGTTTATAACTCGTGTGTATTGTCAGCTATGACATACGGTGCTGACTACAAATCACTATTTTATTAATCTCATCAATATTTTACGCCTCAGACTCAAATTAATGTATTAATGTCGACACGTGACAGGAATGTGATAAATGCGCACGCAACGTTGCTGTTTATTACAAGTCACAGCGGTTCTTTTGATTTATTAGACTTAAGAAAGAATAAACGGAATGAAAACAGCACAGAAAAACAACCTGCACGTCTAGTTGCTAAGAATAGAAAATAGTACCTGGTAACGATTAGCAATACACTTGACGGCAAATTGATTTATACGTTTATATTCCTTGTGGATATTGAGCACGGTGACTTGTGCTAGCTCTTGCTCTTTCCCAGCTTACATGTTTTACAGTACAGTTACTAAACAAATTAGCAATAATAATAATAATTATTATTATTATCGATATAGACCATTACTCTTTTTAATTTCACGAGAGGTTTCACATTTACTCCCCCTGAGAGATAGTTCACTTCCCATAGCATTGCCACTGACCAGGTAAGACTGACCCGCCGCTCCTAGACCAGGTAAGACTGACCCGCCGCTCCTAGACCAGGTAAGACTGATCCGCCGCTCCTAGACCAGGTAAGACTGACACGCCGCTCCTAGACCAGGTAAGACTGACCCGCCGCTCCTAGACCAGGTAAGACTGACCCGCCGCTCTTAGACCAGGTAAGACTGACCCGCCGCTCCTAGACCAGGTAAGACTGACCCGCCGCCGTTGTGTCTCAGTCGAAATACGATCAAACTGGACTGAACGAAATTGCACAGGCTTCGGAAAGGCAAAACGACAAAATGCGTCAACCTTGCCTGAAGAGATTATAACAATATTCGCGCTTCTACGCTGACGTCACCAAGTGAAGTGTGCAACCGAGCATAATGTTTGGCTAGCCTAGATTAGTACGTTTAATGCATATTTTGTTTTATCTGACGAAGGATCACCGGCTATAACAAAACGCATCAACCTTTCGTGAAGAAATCGCAGCAATGGTCGCAGTTACAATGACTTAGAAACTCGCCAAGAGACCGGAAGTAATTACTCAACTATGACAGTCCAGTAATCGTGACGCAGGGCCAGTGAGCCGTTTCAATGGGACCAACGCGTTGCGTCTGAACCTACTTGTTCTCAAGGACAGAAAAAACTGTTAGAGGTCAATCCAAGGTTATCTCGTGTTTATGTGTAAAAAATAACCTCCCGCACTTGGTGCTGTTCCATATTACAAGAATCGTCTTTTATTTTTGCACACATTCTTACATATTTGGTCTCTCTCTACTGAATTATCGCTTCATGTAAATATTATGATGCTAAGATAAAGAGTCTTATTGCTTCCATTTACAACTACTCCGTCTGATCACCCACACAATCATGTTACACACAATCATGTTACACACAATCATGTTACATCGTATACATGGTTAATTTGAATGTTATACTCGAATATCATGTTTGCATTGCATAAATAAATAACAGTCATATTATGTTTTATAATTGTGATTCATTAAAACACATTTGGGCGGTCAACATGTTAGAGTATATATACTGTGATAGAATAGACTATATAACGTAGAGTATACTATATAACATATTATAGTGTACTATATATAACATAGCGTATGATATATAACAGAGTATACTATATAACATAGAGTATACTGTCTAACTAAAGTATAATATATCACATAGAATATACTATATAACATGATTTTATTATAAAAGACATTCAGACTTTGTACCTTCTTTAGCGCATAGGGCGCTTATTCCAACCGCAGTCAACAAAGTCATGATCTATTATATTGTCTCTATTTGCAAATGTCCTGAATACTTCATACAACCAGGCAGTTTTTCAATAAAAACAATAACTTAAAAGCGCTTTCTACTCAGCAACTACATTAAAACTATTGTAGTAGATATATACACTTTAAAGGAGGCAATTGTTTGTTAGAGACACGGACCATCTTCATTGCGTGCATGTGTGCTTGCATGCGTTCGTGCGTGTGCACTGAATAAAGTTATATTATCTTACAATTCAACGAAAAAGTGAATGACGCCAGATGGTCCAGTGGAGGACACTGACGAAGTTTCAATCTATGCAGCTATTTTCGTACCGCTAAAAACGCATTTATTTATGCATTTAACACAACATTAAGCCCCACTGACTGAGTAAACTGTGGACAGATCACTATTTGATTTTTCTCCGTAGGCCACCGTGTTAGTACGTTATAGTCCGCACGCAAAATAACGATTCGGATTGATCATAATAACACAACTTGTTGAATATCGTGTCACTGACCAGTGGCAGAGTTTTCGTCAAATCCTACCATTAATTTTCGAGAAAATCAACGTAGGAGATACTCCGCGTCACCCGTTACCCCAAACAAGACAATTTGTCTACATACGCAGGGATCCTTCCGCCCACACACTGCCTGCCAGCCAGTCACCACCCACACACTGCCAGCCAGCCAGCCACCACCCACACACTACCTGCCAGCCAGTCACCACCCACACACTGCCTGCCAGCCACCGCCCAAACACTGCCACATAGACACCGCCCAAACACTGCCTGCCAGCCAGTCACCACCCACACAGTGCCAGCCAGCCAGTCACCACCCACACACTGCCAGCCAGACACCACCTACACACTGCCTGCAAGTCACAGCCCACACACTGCCAGCCAGACACCACCCACACATTGCCTGACAGCCAGCCACCACCCACACACTGCCAGCCAGACACCACCCACACACTGCCAGCCAGCCACCGCCCATACACTGCCTGCCAGCCACCGCCCACAAACTGCCAGCCAGCCACCGCCCACACACTGCCTGCCAGCCAGACACCGCCCACACACTGCCTGCCAGCCACCATCGACACACTGTCAGCCAACCACCGCCCACACACTGCGAGCCAACCACCGCCCACACACTGCCTGTCAGCCACCACCCACACACTGCCAGCCAGACACCACCCACACACTGCCAGCCAGCCACCACCCACACACTGCCTGCCAGCCACCATCAACACACTGCCAGCCAGCCACCGCCCACACACTGCCAGCCAGACACCGCCCACACACTGCCAGTCAGCCACCATCGACACACTGCCAGCCAACCACCGCCCACACACTGCCAGCCAACCACCGCCCACATCCTGCCAGCCGGACACCGCCCACACACTGCCAGCCAACCACCGCCCACACACTGTCACCCAGACACCGCCCACACGCTGCCAGCCGGACACCACCCACACACTGCCAGCCAACCACCGCCCACACACTGTCACCCAGACACCGCCCACACGCTGCCAGCCGAACACCACCCACACACTGCCACCCAAACACCGCCCACACACTGCCAGCCAGACACCGCCCACACACTGCCAGTCAGCCACCATCGACACACTGCCAGCCAACCACCGCCCACACACTGCCAGCCAACCACCGCCCACATCCTGCCAGCCGGACACCGCCCACACACTGCCAGCCAACCACCGCCCACACACTGTCACCCAGACACCGCCCACACGCTGCCAGCCGGACACCGCCCACACACTGCCAGCCAACCACCGCCCACACACTGTCACCTAGACACCGCCCACACGCTGCCAGACGGACACCACCCACACACTGCCACCCAAACACCGCCCACACACTGCCAGCCAGACACCGCCCACACACTGCCAGTCAGCCACCATCGACACACTGCCAGCCAACCACCGCCCACACACTGCCAGCCAACCACCACCCACACACTGCCAGCCAGCCACCGCCCACACACTGCCACCCAGACACCGCCCACACACTGCCAGCCAACCACCGCCCACACACTGCTAGCCAGACACCACCCACACACTGCCAGCCAGCCACCGCCCACACACTGCCAGTCAGCCACCGCCCACACACTGCTAGCCAGACACCGCCCACACACTGCCAGCCAGACACCGCCCACACACTGCCAGCCAGCCACCGCCCACACACTGCCAGTCAGCCACCGCCCACACACTGCTAGCCAGACACCGCCCACACACTGCCACCCAGACACCGCCCACACACTGCTAGCCAGACACCACCCACACACTGCCAGCCAGCCACCGCCCACACACTGCCAGCCAACCACCGCCCACACACTGCTAGCCAGACACCACCCACACACTGCCAGCCAGACACCGCCCACACACTGCCAGTCAGCCACCATCGACACACTGCCAGCCAACCACCGCCCACACACTGCCAGCCAACCACCGCCCATACACTGCCCGCCAGCCACCGCCCACACACTGCCACCCAGACACCGCCCACACACTGCCAGCCAACCACCGCCCACACACTGCTTGCCAGACACCACCCACACACTGCCAGCCAGCCACCGCCCACACACTGCCAGCCAGACACCACCCACACACTGCCAGCCAGCCACCGCCCACACACTGCCAGCCAGACACCGCCCACACACTGCCACCCAGACACCGCCCACACACTGCCTGCCAGTCAGCCACAGCCCACACATCCCCTGCACGCCGCCATTAGAACGTAAGCATCTGACCAGCATAATTGTTGAAATCCTCAAATATGTCAATTTACCTGTTCACTGTTTTTTCGTCTTAAAATCACTGACACTTTATTCGTATGCCATGAATGCGGAAGTAAAAGTGATCTGTCCCGGCTTGGTGAGCGCATGACGGCAGTCATCGAGAGAACGGCTGTGAGAGTGTCTTATCTCGAGAGCTCTGTGTTCACAAGCGATATGACGATGGATCGCCTGGAGGCTTTGCGATTCTCGCTCGAGACAACCGACTCGATAGATCACATAAACATAAGGCATAATCCCCCGCCGACATAAACATCAAAAATATTGCACGTTATATAGTACAACAGCCCTCGACATCGACATGCAGGTAGTCGGCACACGTCTTCGCAGCCAGCGAACTCTGGAGTGGCTGAGGTCAGTTGAAGTGAACGGCACAACCAGAAGGACGTCCCCAGAACGCTGACTGTTCACAATTAACATTAACCACAGTTTTGAAACATGAATAAGACAGTTGCACTGATGGACTGCCCTACGTGTCTGGGTGTGAGATGTGGTTACTCGTCGCGATACGGTTCATCAACTCGGCCAACAAATCATTATTATAGAGATATAATATAATGGTAGCTTTTGAAGGATTGCTGCCGTCCGGAATCAGGATAGATTGAGATGTCCCGCGCCCTGTGTTTTATTGCCTCCATATAACATATACATTAAGTTTCAGTGTGGCCAATCGCTATTATCGAGTCCAGTCAATCTTGTGCTCTCTTTCGTGGATATCAGACACAATTCGTTCTGTCGAAGTAAACGGCAGTGATTCTCTCATATGTGCCACACTGCCTTCATCATCACCGTCGTTGCCATCATCATCACAGTGGTTGCCTTCATCATCACAGTCGTTGCCTTCATCATCACCGTCATTGCCTTCATCATCACCGTCGTTGTCTTCATCATCACCGCCGTTGCCTTCATCATCACATTCGTTGCCTTCATCATCACCGTCGTTGCCTTCATCATCACCATCGTTGCCTTCATCATCACCGTCGTTGCCTTCATCATCACCGTCGTTGCCTTCATCATCACCGCCGTTGCCTTCATCATCACAGTCGTTGCCTTCATCATCCCCGTCGTTGCCTTCATCATCACCGTCGTTGCCTTCATCATCACCGTCGTTGCCTTCATCATCACCGCCGTTGCCTTCATCATCACAGTCGTTGCCTTCGTCATCACAGTCGTTGCCTTCATCATCACAGTCGTTGCCTTCATCATCACAGTCGTTGCCTTCATCATGACCGTCGTTTCCTTCATCATCACCGTCGTTGCCTTCATCATCACCGTTGTTGTCGTCGTTGTCATCATCATAATGTCGGTCACTGGTGTCGAACTCTGCTGGCTCCAGCCATTTGTGTCCTCGTTGCCGAATACAACCCTCCATGTTCTAAGGACTAGTGCCACGTCTCACTTGAAAGAGTCCCCAGTGAAGACGTGACATATCTGACGCAATTAGACCGTCACTCGTTGGTCAGCAAAGTGATATTCATGTTATTTTAAGGTGACGTCCTCACCTAGCCAGAACGTGATTGCGACGTCACTATTAGGTGACGTGTGTGCACCTGTGCGCGTATTCATGTGTAAGCGTGTACGTGTGTACGTGTGTGTGTGTGTGTGTGTGTGTGTGTGTGTGTGTGTGTGTGTGTGTGTGTGTGTGTGTGTGTGTGTGTGTGTGTGCGTGTGTGAGTGTGTACGCGTGTACAGATGTATGATTGTATGCATGTAGGTACGTATGAATGTAAAATATTAAATATTTTTAAGATTCTGTAAGAAGGACTTCATTGATAACAACTCGAATGTACAATATAACGATCACATATTAATACTGCATATACGTATGACAAATACAGTAACAGCTTGGCATTTCTCGTTAAAACGAAACAAAAGTTATGGTTTGGGGGCTATGCAAAGAAATATTAGCAACTAAACATGTGCAACTAAAATCAAGAATATCTCGTCAGTCGTTAACTCAGAATCTATTCTAAAAGTGGGAGATTCCGGTCATTTGCCGGTCGATTGACTCCTGAGAACCAACGTAGTCTCAAACAAACGTGCTATTTGCTCAGAAAGAGGACTAGTTTGGTAAACAAAGACAAAAATATGTTACATAAGTTGAGTTTGGACACAAACAGTATGGCCATATCCTATTGGCAGGAATAGGAATATGTGTCTACAAATATATTTTCATTTGGCGAGCGAATTTTGCTTTTGACTTTGACACTCGTGACGTAAGTTAACAATACGGAGCGGTCCATGGAATTGAGATGATGTGTGTTCAACAAAGTTTTCTTGGCGTGATATTCTTAATTGTAGTGACAAAGGGTTATGTTTCAATAACTCTTATATGTCCATAGGCCCAAAACCATAACTTTTGTTTTCCTTTAACTTTCGTTCTGTTTCTAACAGACTGGAACGAATTCGTCAACGACTACTCATCCGAGACGCCCGATTCGTGGCGTTGTGTCAACATTACAGTGACAAATTCGCCAAATAAAGACACGCCACTGTAATAACTTATAAATATACAATAATGCACACTATTTAATACATTAATAATAATATATAATTAACTACAATAAATCAAGCTTACACAGTATCCTTTTCGCAAGAAACCGAATTATCTTAGACGATCGTGATTCGGATATATGACGATGTCACATGGCTCATTGACCTGCTGTGTCAGGGTGTTCTAATATTGCAATATCGTTTTTTTAAACGCAACTAATCTCCTATGCACCACAGTTTGATTATAAATTTCCAAAATCACGGTCACATTAAGATTACTACATTACATAAACAAATAATTATGAGATAACTGATTTACATGGTAGTTTTACAGTACGTTGCATGGTACTTGTACAGTACGTTACATGGTACTTGTACAGTACGTTACATGGTACTTGTACAGTACGTAACGATTATTTGTCCAGATATCCGCGCATGTTTCGACATTCTTGTTCTACTAATTAATATGCTATACAAATTCACGATATCGTGTGTTGTTGGTATAATTCGCATTTATGAATGTTTGCACAAAAGAAGGCCTTCGTGGTGCATTCAGAGTAAAGAAATCTTCCTGGCTTTTCTTTGAAACAACCCTGTATGTGTCTGCAATCCCGAGGCCGACGTCTGGCGCACGTGATCACTGCCCGACAGTCACGAAGCGTCATATCAAGCCAATGTGTACCAACGAACATATACTATGAAATAAAACTAAGAAGGTTATAATAAGTTGCCTGGGAACCGACATATTTGTGTTCATCCTGTAGCTACTCTGATATACTCTCGCTGTTCTTGGTCGACGATCCCTGTAAGCGGACCGTATTGAACCGCCACAGCCGAGGACTGCGCTGCCGACGACAATCGCAGCGCAAGAGTCTCTTGAAGGCGAATCGAAAGTCTCGCGAGAAAAACGCATAAACGAACGGATTCATGGCAGAGTTGCAGTAACCTAGCCAGAAAAATATTTTGAACATGATCGGACTGATGCAGTCACTGCAGAAGGCGCCTGCGAGGTAGACACTGAAGAACGGCAGCCAACTGACGATGAAACAGCCGACGATGATACCGACTGTCTTCGCTGCTTTCTTCTCTTTGTTCATCTTCTTTAAGTGCACTTTGATGTAACTCATCTTGCCGGCTAATCGGTGCCCGTTATTTGGCGTCGATAGGCAGCTGCCCGAGTCTTCGTCTGTCCGACTGGCACCGTCGGCCTGCCGTCGCGGTTGCCGGGAGACCTGATGGTCTGGCGTGCTGGTTGCGCTCCCAGAGCTCGGCGACGCAGAAGAATCGCAGTTCGAAGGTGTATTGTTGAGATTCAAGTGTATCTTAGAGTACTTCATGTTGTGGTACCCAGGTCCTGCGTTCGTGCAATTCACTCCACGTTTAGTGTCATAGTTATTCGTTGCGGAGTCACCGCTGCTGAGCAGTTTGTCCCGGCAGTGGACGTCCGGGGCGGGTCTCTGCACCGTCCCTCCGCGGTGGATCCGGAGAGTCACGGACATAGGCGAAGTAGAAGAGTAGGCACGCATCCCACCGTGCATCTTTTTCGTAAGCACCCCTCGTTTCATGGCCCCAGTCGTACGCACTGCCGTTCGGTAGATTTTCCAGTAGAAAAACGCCATCACCAGCATGGGGATCCAGAACGATCCGAGAGCTGAGTATATTACATAACCCTGGTCGGATGTCAGCGTGCACTGCGGCAACGCTACACAGGGTCTCGTGTGTGTAGCGTTAAGTTGTGAGCTGTTCGTTGGAGCAGCGTATTCGCCTATTTGCCTGATGTTCTCGGACGCTACGACTGCACCAGAGTCCCCGTCCTTCCACCCGATAAGCGGCGGGAAGCAGATGATGAAGGAGGCGACCCAGACGGTGGCGACGAGGATCCGGGAGCGACGAGGCGACATGAGCGAGGGATACTTGAACGGGTAGCTGATGGCGAGGTAGCGGTCGAGACTGATGGCGCACAGATGTAAGATGGACGCCGTGCAGGTCCAGACGTCGACGGCGAGCCAGACGCTGCAGAGCGGCTTCCCGAACGGCCAGAAGCTGAGTACCTCGTTGGCGCCGGACAGCGGCAGCACCATGACGCCGACGAGCAGGTCGGCGCACGCCAACGACACGATGAAGTTGTTGGTCGTCGTCCGCAGTTTGCGGGACGTGAACACGGCAATGACGACGAGGCTGTTGCCGACAATGACGACGAGGGTGAAGACGACAAGCATTGCCACCGACGCGAGGAACGTGGCCCGCAGCATTCGGCCGGCGTCGAACGAGACGTCACACCTCGCTGTCGTGTTGACGGTAGTGTTGTTGACGTCGGAAAGGGTCGACATCGTTCGTCGCTCGTACCCTACAGGAAGAGACGGACAGTTAGTGGGAGATGTGTTATATTGGCAGATGTGCAGAAAGAAAATGTTGACCTCATGTACATTATATATATATATATATATATATATATATATATATATATATATATATATATATATATATATATATATATATATATATATATATATATATATATATATGAGATATACATGACAAATAGTTAAGAATATTTCCAATAAACGGAAATGTATCGCTGTCATAGAAAGCAATTCATCACATCACATTAATTTTATTTCGGGTGTTTATGCACGACGAGCCTTCCCTACTCGTGGGGTCTTAAGCACAGTTGTGACAATTAATACATATTAGTTATTCCTGCGTAAAGCCTTCTTCGAGTTCTTGACTGACTATTGTCTATGATGGTTACAACGACTTCCTGTAATCAGTGGCGCGTATTTGCAACAACTCTCTTCAGCATTCTGTTGCTGCGTCACTGCACGTGTTCAAAAGTGTTGACATTACATTGATGAGCACGTGTACTCTAGCTGTCTCGGATTACCACCAATATGAACAGTCTTACTGTATCTAAGTCTCTAGGTCTTATCTGTGGATGCAAATCCTTTTCACGGTTGTTCCCAGTGCCATCTGAAGATTAGTCAATACGGTTTTGTTGATAGTTGTAGAAATTGTTCTACGTGGAGGGTCCGTGGACAATCCCACGTCGTACGAAACATCGATGGTCACTGATAATCGGAATGATGTGACAAATCCCAATGTAATTGGAGTCTCACATGGTCAATATTCACAGTGATAAAGTCATCATCATGCGTTCACAGTTAACTCCGAGATAGTCATGCATCTGATACAGGAAACAAGCACTCATGACAGCATAGTATGGACACAACAAGGTTAAACAGCTGTATACGGAATAGATTCAGCAACACAACGAGGTTAAACAGCTGTATACGGAATAGGTTCAGCCACACAACGAGGTTAAACAGCTGTATACGGAATAGGTTCAGCCACACAACGAGGTTAAACAGCTGTATACGGAATAGGTTCAGACACACAACGAGGTTAAACAGCTGTATACGGAATAGTTTCAGCCACACAACGAGGTTTAACAGCTGTATACGGAATAGTTTCAGCCACATATCGAGGTTAAACAGCTGTATACGGAATAGATTCAGCCACACAACGAGGTCAAACAGCTGTATACGGAATAGGTTCAGCCACACAACGAGGTTAAACAGCTGTATACGGAATAGGTTCAACCACACAACGAGGTTAAACAGCTGTATACGGAATAGGTTCAACCACACAACGAGGTTAAACACCTGTATACGGAATAGATTCAGCCACACAATGAGGTTAAACAGCTGTATACGGAATAGGTTCAGCCACACAACGAGGTTAAACAGCTGTATACGGAATAGGTTCAGCCACACAACGAAGTCAAACAGCTGTGTACGGAATAGGCTCAGCCATACAACGAGGTTAAACGGCAGTCACGGCAGCCACGACAACCACGACAGCCACGACAGCCACGGCAATCACGGCAGCCACGACAGCCACGGCAGCCACGACAGCCACGGCAACCACGGCAGCCACGGCAGCCACGACAGCCACGACAGCCACGGCAGCCACGGCAGCCACGACAGCCACGGCAGCCACGGCAGCCACGGCAGCCACGGCAACCACGGCAGTCACGGCAGCCACGGCAGTCACGGCAACCACGACAGCTCATCGACACTGCTCATAAACGTGCCAGACGAGGATCTTTTGAGTGAGTAAGTGAAAGATTGAGTTAATAAGTGAATAAGTGAATGGGTGAATGAGTGAATGAATGAATTAGTAAGTGATGGAGTGAGTGAATGAATAAGTGCGAATGAGTGAACGAGTGAGTGAGTAAGTGAGTGAGTGAGTGAATGAGTGAGTGAGTAATTGAGTGAGTGAGTGAATGAGTGAGTGAGTAAGTGAGTGAGTGAGTGAACGAGTGAGTGCGTAAGTGAGTGAGTGAGTGAGTAAGTGAATGAGTGAGTGAGTGGAATCAACCAATAATAAATTACCATCGACATATTGAGACAACAACCACGACCCCCGATGTTTTGCGAATGTAGTGATGACAAACCTATGTAAAATTAGTAAAACAGCAGTATTTGTGTAGGCAGATAAATTAGTAAATACGGGGAGATTTTGTGCGAACAACCTTTATTAAGATCCATCATTACACACGTGCCGGCTCGCATGCTCGCGCGCGCACACGCACACGCACACGCACATTGCTGGCGAACCCAACTATCTGTCAAACGAAAACGACCAGTCGTCGATACATCGATACTATTATAGACGCCCCTCGACGCTGGGACAAGACACGCAATGTCTACGGAGACCAGTGGTTCATTTTGTGTCTGACCGCCTTATCTAATGTCTGTTGCTGTCCCACTGACGCTCTGATTCTGCACGCTCCTCAGAAAACGTTTATCGATGACAACCAGTCTCCTTGTAATATGAGGAAGGTTCGGATTGTGGAAAAGTCGTGCAGACGGCGATTGCTGTCCGTAGCTGATTGCCGTGTCGTCAGCCAGGCCCTAATTGCAGTCTATCAGACAACCGCCACTGCGTGGTCGGCAAGCTAACGCCAAACATGCATCACTGACGTCAAACATACATTACTTCTTGCCGAGATATATCAAAGACTTCGTGGCAGACATCCAGGTCTTGCGTGGATTGAAAGCTAACGCAGTTCAAGACAGACAGCTACTGTTCCATTGATAGAAAACTAAATCAGATTTCGTGAAAGACATCCATCGTTCCATTGATATAGCGCTAACACAGATTTCGTGACATACACCTATCATGGCGTTATTGTGTAAACAGTAGATGATGCAAAATAACTTTTGCCTGGATACCAAGTTAATTCAAAGTTGAAGGCATGCAAGAACATTAGCCTGGATACCAATATAACGCAGACTTGCAGGCAGATAACAACCTTTGCCTGAATGCCAAGTTAACGCAGCGTTGAATACATATTATAATAACATACGTTTGGGTATCGTTCACTTATAAATTTCATCCAAATGGTGGAGACCCTGTTAACGTGTGCACAAAGGAAGACCCCGCTGACGTGTGCACAGAGGAAGACCCCGCTGACGTGTGAACAAAGGAAGACCCCGCTGACGTGTGCACAGAGGAAGACCCCGCTGACGTGTACACAGAGGAAGACCCCGCTGACGTGTGCACAGGGGAAGACCCCGCTGACGTGTGCACAGAGGAAGACCCCGCTGACGTGTGCACAGAGGAAGACTCCGCTGACGTGTGATCAGAGGAAGAATCCGCTGACGTGTGTACAAAGGAAGACCCCGCTGACGTGTGCACAAAGGAAGACCCCGCTGGCGTGTGCACAAAGGAAGACCCCGCTGACGTGTGCACAAAGGAAGACCCCGCTGACGTGTGCACAGAGGAAGACCCCGCTGACGTGTGCACAAAGGAAGACCCCGCTGACGAGTACACAGAGGAAGACCCGGCTGACGTATGCACAGAGGAAGACCCCGCTGACGTGTGCACAGAGGAAGACCCCGCTGACGTGTACACAGTGGAAGACACCGCTGACGTGTACACAGTGGAAGACCCCGCTGACGTGTACACAAAGGAAAACCCCGCTGGCGTGTACACAGTGGAAGACACCGCTGACGTGTACACAGAGGAAGACACCGCTGGCGTGTACACAGTGGAAGACACCGCTGACGTGTGCACAGACCAAGGCGGCAGACTGTTGGGCCGATGCAATAACGCAGCCGTTATGAGGTACCAGTGCGTATTTGGGGGAGGGGCATTGAGCCATGCCCCCTTTGGTTAATTTTGTTTCCGTACGTAACCTGTAGCGCCGCTACACGGTGGTATATATAATGGGTGACTAAGCTTGCCCCTTTGGCCTCTCATTTGACATCTCCCTTGTGACTCCTCCTTTGTCCTGCACATTTTGCATCATCCTGGCTTCCCTTTTGGTCTCCCTCTTTCACTTCCTCCAATGACCTCCCCCTTTGACCTCATAATACATAAGATAAAAACAACGATACACATTTTGATTGATTTGGATGAAAGGGAAATTACTTTCTGCCTACTTTGACTTGGGGTAGAAGATTGCCTCCCCTTTTCACCTCCCCCTTTCCCGTCTTCTAGGCTTCCCATTTTCACCTCCCCTTTGGCCTCCCCCTTTCACCTCCCCTTTGGCCTCCGGTTTGGCCTCCCCCTTTGATCTCCCATTTGGCCTCCCCTTTCTGTGTCCCCGTTTGGCTTCCAATTTGAACGTTTGGAGGTGTTGCATAGCATACATACATACATACATTCATTCATGTACACATACCATTATACATACTTACAAACATACACACATACACACGTACACACACAAACGCACATGCACGCACGCATGCACGTTAGCTCGACTGCAGTTAGTACGATAAGCCTGTAAGGCGCCGCAATTAATGAATGACACAGATGTTCTGCATATCCTGTAAACGCTAGCAGGGTGAATATGTTTAAAAACAAAATTTACACATATATTAGAAGGGCGGGTTACACTTTGATGAAAACTTTCTCGATAAGCTTGTCGCTTTGTATAAGAGCAGCAAGGGTTTTTTTGGTAAAGACTGTCTTTGGCAGTTGCTAGCTACAGTAGAAAATATCACTAATGTTAAATCTTATCTGGTTTGCTAATTGGTCATACACGCCAGCTTTATCAGTAATGTACCAGGCTGTGCACAATTTGTGGCAGACTTTATCACTATTATTGTGTGCACAGCGGCAATCCTTGTTGGATATGAATAAAATTGGATTGCCCATTACCATAACCTACCAAGTAGTTGGTGTATTTATACAGAGAACAGAGAAAGGTCTGCATGAGCGTGTCCCATTTCATTATAAACACAAATACATCGGCAGTCAACGGGGTATCGAGCTGTGAAAACACACGAAAAGCTAACTGCTTCCTTGTCCACTTGCCATCTGGGCCTTTTGATTGGATGACAATCTTGCTAAATCTTGTTAAATCAGCCTGTAGTGCGCCCAGTGGCGTGGATGTGCACGGTGGTTCCACGTAGACAGGCGAGTGACATCGTCCGTGATAAACCTAGCGGTGTGACTAATCAGACGTCCATTGTCAGATCCTTCATTCCCCGGAAGTACACCCGTATCTGCCAGACCCGTTCACCGCCTATTTCCGAGAGAGCGCGGGACGTATGACTATTGTCCATAGGCGACCATGGTAACGTTTTTGTTTAGTCCTGTACACAAAATGATGATTAGGATTTTATCAAAATGACACAAGTTGTTGTATGTCATGTCGCTGACCTTGTGTAGAGTTTTCGTCAAATTATACGTTTTTTCTTTCGAAAAAATCGACATGGGAGATATATTCCCCATGAAATGTTGCCCATGATATGTTCCCCATGAGATGTTGCCCATGATATATTCCCCATGAGATGTGTCCCCCTGATATGTTCCCTATGATATGTTCCTCGTGATTTGTTCCCCATGAGATGTTCCCCATGATGCAATATTGTCAAGTCTTGTTAAATCAGTTATCATAAGCCCGAATGTACTAACTTACATGAATTTGTCATTAGTCTAACATTACGGTAAATAAATACAACATATATAATTAATGTATATTACACACGTACTATTTATTTCGAATCAGTACATGCCAGGTTCGCATTTAGCAATAGAAATCAAATTTGCAGTTACTTTACAATGTTACTCTGCAGAGACATTGCGCAAAACTCAGGAAGTCAAAAACCAAAATAATAAAAGTTTCTTTATGTAACTTGCTGGGTTCTTCAGTGGTACCTGCTTGCTCCAGACAGACCGACCTGGAGACAATTCCTGCACACTGAACCAAGCAAGCAGACGTAGTCAGAACTGCTAGTGACAGCGATATAATGCATCCGCGTTTAATCAGCAAGATCACGCACTCCTTAAAATTGCTTAATACATTTTGCTAGTCTCATTTCAAATTACGTTTGCGAAAAACCAAATATAGGTATGGGACGTATGGTGTAGGACGTTCAAAACATCCCCACTCAAACCAGTACGGTAGTATTTCAACATATAGGTACAACACACTCTTGTCATACTGGAAATAAGTCGACATTCATAGACCGATAACATTCACTTGAACCCGAGTCTGATTAAAACATATTTGGGAGGTGAGGGCGTAAGTTCGTGATTATTATGATGAACCGGTTTTGAACTTGGACTACGCAGTGTTTTTTGAAAGCACGTTAGAGTGGTTTGAACGTAGGTTCTGTCTGTTTACGTACGTACGACATAAGCTATGCATAAAAAGATAGGCATTTGGCAACTATGGTAAGTTGTGGATAATCCGAAGAAATTGAGCTCGCGTCGTATGTGGCGTTAACACTGTTCGTTGATGAGACGCAGCCACGTATCTTTCGGAGATTTCATCCTGTGATTATTCGTTCTGACATACGTGCGCAATTGTATTGCACCTATCGACGCCGTATTCACTGACATGGATAGGACGAGACGTCCAATCCACACATTCGCAATAATTGTGTAAGTAAAACGATTGTGGAGCGAATTTATTCAAATGCAATTAAATTAGGCACGTCATTCGCGTTATTTACGTTCAGCCCATCATCATAGGCCGCCCAATGAATCCTAGCAGTTTCATTAAATCCTATTACGGAACATTATTACAAAAGTGCCATTCGATTTTGCTTATTTTCACGACTGAGCACTTTGACGTGATCGCCGGATATCCTGGTTTCACTTTGTAATAAATGATACGCGTCATCATATATGATAGGATTACACAATACAAATGACTAAATCGAGTGCCATGTTCACATTTTTCATGGGTTTGTCCCAATAACTTAAATAATGATCCACGTTTGGTGATTAATTTCACTAATAGCATGAAAGTCGCGTTAGAATAAATTAATCAGTTGCCGACTTGTAATTAACGTTTTTCTGTTTGATTTATAGCACTGACTAGATTGCGAATATAAATTTCTAAAAATACGTTCTGAGAAGGCTGATTTATCACAACGATGGCCATCACTGAAAACAAAATGACGGAACCCCTACTGTTTTAGGATCAGAACAAACGGTAGCCCCATGCAGAGCAACGCTGCAAAACAGCAGTTACACGCCTATTTGCCCGGCTACGAATACATGCTATTAAGAACAAAACTGAACCAAGTAGAAATAGATCTATTTGCATGAAAACTATTCTAATGCACTCGTCAGATGTTAACATTACCATATATAGGATTGTTCAAATGCATTTCATTGAACCAATTTACACTGTTTGAAATGTAATTAATTATTCATTTAGAACCCAATAAAACTACGAGCTGCATGTACGAGCTGCGTGTACGAGCTGCATGTACGCACATATTTGAGCACAAACTACGAACATAAATGGGCCATTCTAAGTGTCTCTGTGTGACAAAGAATGCCCCGTTTATTTTTGTTAATTTGTGCCCACATAAACGAATACATGCATAAGTTGTAGACGTATGGACAGGTCTAGACGTATGGACAGGTCTAAACGTATGTTCTAGACATATTTATAGACTATCTGTGGCTTGTCTACTGATTCATAAATGTTATTCACTTTATTTATATGAGACCCACAATGTATTTAAATTTATTTGCATATAATGTCAGTAAATATAAATTAATGTTGAGTCTAATATGTACAAATGAAGTGTTTAACGTTCAGGAACGAGTAGACAACCCACAGTCTGTCTGTCTGTCTGTCTGTCTGTCTATCTGTCTGTCTATTGAACGACAACTACAGTGACGACGACGACGACGACGACGACGACGACGACGACGACGACGACGACGACGACGACGACGACGACGACGACAACGACGCTGATGTTAATGATAGTGATCGCGGTAGTGGTGATGGTGATGGTGATGGTGATGGTGATGGTGATGGTGATGGTGATGGTGATGGTAGTGATGATGATGATGATGATGATGATGATTTTGGGGTGGTGGTGATGGCGACGATGATGGTGACGACGACGATGATGGTGATGACGACGATGATGGTGATGACGACAATGATGATGGTGACGACGACGATGATGGTAACGACGACGATGATGGTGACGACGACGATGATGGTGACGACGACGACGATGGTGACGACGACGACGATGGTGACGATGACGATGATGGTGATGACGACGATGATGGTGGTGATGCAATTGACTGATGACGCACGACGTGCTTTAGCGATAGTTATGACTTATGCGATATTGTTAAGTTATTAGTCATGTTTTTTCAAACAGCAAACTTTATAAACATAAATATACAAGTATAATGCATGCCTGGATTACGTCTCGAAAATAATTAGCGTTTTGTTTTCTGAATTTCGACGCGACTGGCACATTACGAAACGTCGACATTGCAACTCTCGCGAAGCACAGAATGTAAGCGGTAACATGTTGAAGTCACAACACTCTAAAAGCAATCTAACGTCAGATTCGGGAACCTGTCCCAAGTACACCAGATGGCTAATGGTTATGTACAGCTGTGAATGGCGTTTACATTTAGTGTGTTGTTCGTCAGGCAACATTTGTTGTGAGTCGGCGATAATTGTAGACGAATTGCACGGAAACAACCGTGGCAGACATAGACACAATTAGCCCCTGTTTGGATGTCGTCCAACGCCCACCGTCCTATCTCATTAGGCGTTTCTCGGATGCACCTACGTACGATTAGCTGCTGGTAAGCCTCATTTAATTCGAAGTGCGACGGACTGTTTGGCCGAGGCCTCTTGTAAGTAATACAATCGTATTACGTAGATTCGATTGGCTAATGGCGAAAACAATCCCGTAATCGCGTGCGTGCGTGTGTGCGTGTGTGCGTATGTGCGTGTGCGGGTGTGCGGCGTGCGTGTGTGTATATGTGTTTGGGTGCGCGTCTGCGCGTGCGTGAACACGCGTGTGTGTTTGTGTGTGGCAATCAATTCCTGTCAAGAGAAGATTTCTGAGAGCAACACACTCAGCCGACTTTGCTGCACTGGAGTCCGCCAAACACGTGAAGTCTTACAAATCATAGGCTAACGTATGTTTCCTCTCAAAGCTGTCTACTGCAGTCCGTGTTGACATAACTACAGTCAATGCCTGGTAAACATAAGAACTTTGCGTGAGTAATCCCATCCTGGTCGCATCCCACGAACTTCGCCGGTCGATATTCCATCTCCCAGAATCTCGCCTCCCACCACCCACCACTCGAGGCTTTTATTATTATGTAATATATTATGGTATACAACTGGAAAATAAATATGCATAAATGTTTTGTTGCATGTCGTGTGTGTCATTACCAACACCCGTTATGGTATGTGCCATTACCAACACCCGTTGTCGTATGTGTCATTACCAACACCCTTTGTCGTATGTGCCATTACCAACACCCGTTGCGTACTTGCATACTGATGTCCTGCCTTTATGATTCACGGCTTCTTGTGTGTTTATATCTCAAGACTACGTCCTCAATTCACTTAGGCCATCTTCTATCTTGCAACTCTCTCCTCAATTCATTCAGCCCATCGTATATCTTGCAACTCTCTCCTCAATTAATTCAGGCCATCTTCTATCTTGCAACTCTCTCCTCAATTCATTCAGCCCATCTTATATCTTACAACTCTCTCCTCAATTCATTCAGCCCATCGTCTATCTTACAACTCTCTCCTCAATTTATTCAGTCCATCGTCCATCTTACAACTCTCTCCTCAATTCATTCAGCCCATCGTCTATCTTGCAACTCTCTCCTCAATTCATTCAGCCCATCGTCTATCTTACAACTCTCTCCTCAATTCATTCAGCCCATCGTATATCTTACAACTCTCTCCTCAATTCATTCAGCCCATCGTCTATCTTACAACTCTCTCCTCAATTTATTCAGTCCATCGTCCATCTTACAACTCTCTCCTCAATTCATTCAGCCCATCGTCTATCTTGCAACTCTCTCCTCAATTCATTCAGCCCATCGTCTATCTTACAACTCTCTCCTCAATTTATTCAGTCCATCGTATATCTTACAACTCTCTCCTCAATTCATTCAGCCCATCGTATATCTTACAACTCTCTCCTCAATTAATTAAGCCCATCGTATATCTTACAACTCTCTCCTCAATTCATTCAGCCCATCGTCCATCTTACAACTCTCTCCTCAATTCATTCAGCCCATCGTATATCTTACAACTCTCTCCTCAATTCATTCAGCCCATCGTATATCTTACAACTCTCTCCTCAATTAGTTAAGCCCATCGTATAGCTTACAACTCTCTCCTCAGTTCATTCAGCCCATCGTATATCTTACAACTCTCTCCTCAATTAATTAAGCCCATCGTATATCTTACAACTCTCTCCTCAATTCATTCAGTCCATCGTCCATCTTACAACTCTCTCCTCAATTCATTCAGCCCATCGTATATCTTACAACTCTCTCCTCAATTCATTCAGCCCATTGTATATCTTACAACTCTCTCCTCAATTAATTAAGCCCATCGTATATCTTACAACTCTCTCCTCAGTTCATTCAGCGCATCGTATATCTTACAACTCTCTCCTCAATTAATTAAGCCCATCGTATATCTTACAAATCTCTCCTCAGTTCATTCAGCCCATCGTATATCTTACAACTCTCTCCTCAATTAATTAAGCCCATCGTATAGCTTACAACTCTCTCCTCAGTTCATTCAGCCCATCGTATATCTTACAACTCTCTCCTCAATTAATTAAGCCCATCGTATATCTTACAAATCTCTCCTCAGTTCATTCAGCCCATCGTATATCTTACAACTCTCTCCTCAATTAATTAAGCCCATCGTATAGCTTACAACTCTCTCCTCAGTTCATTCAGCCCATCGTATATCTTACAACTCTCTCCTCAATTAATTAAGCCCATCGTATATCTTACAACTCTCTCCTCAATTAATTAAGCCCATCGTATATCTTACAACTCTCTCCTCAATTAATTAAGCCCATCGTATATCTTACAACTCTCTCCTCAATTCATTCAGCCCATCGTATATCTTACAACTCTCTCCTCAATTAATTAAGCCCATCGTATAGCTTACAACTCTCTCCTCAATTCATTCAGCCCATCGTATATCTTACAACTCTCTCCTCAATTCATTCAGCCCATCGTATATCTTACAACTCTCTCCTCAATTCATTCAGCCCATTGTACATCTTACAACTCTCTCCTCAATTCATTCAGCCCATCGTATAGCTTACAAATCTCTCCTCAGTTCATTCAGGCCATCGTATATCTTACAACTCTCTCCTCAATTCATTCAGCCCATCGTATATCTTACAACTCTCTCCTCAATTCATTCAGCCCATCGTATATCTTACAACTCTCTCCTCAATTCATTCAGCCCATCGTATATCTTACAACTCTCTCCTCAATTCATTCAGCCCATCGTATAGCTTACAAATCTCTCCTCAGTTCATTCAACCCATCGTATATATTACAACTCTCTCCTCAATTCATTCAGCCCATCGTATAGCTTACAAATCTCTCCTCAGTTCATTCAGCCCATCGTATATCTTACAACTCTCTCCTCATTTCATTCAGCCCATCGTATTTCTTACAACTCGCACCACGATTCATTCAGCCCATCGTATATCTTACAAATCCCTCCTCATTTCACTCAGCCCATCGTCCATCTTACAAATCCCTCCTCAGTTCATTTAGCCCATCGTCTGGCTTACAACTCTCTCCTCAATTCATTCAGGCCATCGTCCATCTTACAACTCGATTCGATTCTCGATTCATTAAACAACGCTGTCTCCACGCGCCCCAAGTCAGCATCCTTGTGAATAATTATGATCGAGAAATAAACAATGTCGTCTGAACATATATCGACGTGCGACGCTAAAGCTAACTGCGCGTAGTGTCGTTAGCGATGTTTTCATACCAACCCTTGACATCTCGTAATTAATCAAATTCCTTACAACCAATCGACCACACGAGCATCATCATTTTCCCTGCGATTAATCAACTGGCAATCAATATATTTGCCACTGACTGTTAAACCTTTGCGGGTTTTTGCGACATTTATGTTTTCAATTGTCCCATTAACCTTTTATTGTCATCAGCGGCAGATTGCACAGTTGAGTCGTCTTGTTTTTCTCTGATTGCAACATCCGGTTATATTAATCTTAGTTTGGTTAAAACAAACGAGATAGATTGTTGATATAACTTAGCAAAAGTTGCTTTCTTACTCCACATGCCTTTCTTACTCCACATGCCTTTCTTACTCCACATGCCTTTCTTACTCCACATGCCTTTCTTACTCCACATGCCTTTCTTACTCCACATGCCTTTCTTACTCCACATGCCTTTCTTACTCCACATGCCTTTCTTACTCCACATGCCTTTCTTACTCCACATGCCTTTCTTACTCCACATGCCTTTCTTACTCCACATGCCTTTCTTACTCCACATGCCTTTCTTACTCCATATGCCTTTCTTACTCCATATGCCTTTCTTACTCCATATGCCTTTCTTACTCCACATGCCTTTCCTGTAGAGACTGTCCGTTAGATTTACTTCTTCTTCGCCACTTTGAATACTTTTTAGATCGATGTTTTCCCCCAAACATTTTAGCGACGTCTTCTAGTAATAATACAGACTCCGGTCCAGATACATCGCAAATGTGTTAGTTCATAGTCGGTGCAATAGTTGTGTACATGTCACTGACGCATCATAGCACCTTCCAAATTATCTTGTACAGTTTACTTCTCAAAACTATTTCCACCTTAATCTCTCACGAAAGGTACCCCTGATTTTAAGAATCGGTTTTAAGATAAATGAAGAGAAAAACAGTACGGATTGACGAGACTTAAATTGAACTAGTGCCAAAGTTAAAATACGTAGGCTCAATGATTATGTTGAAAGACACAACGTGTGAAACAATTAGAGACAGGCTGACTACATCGAGAAGCATCACAAGAGACCTGGCTCATTTCAGGACAGACGATGACATAAGAACACGACAGTCACTTTTGTCCGTTTTCACCGAATGTCGGCTCGGCCGAACCGAAGTGAATTTAATGGTATGTTCGATGAATTCATTAAAACGAAACAAGACATTTGCACGAATGAGCGAACGTCACTGGAAATACTGTTTACTTTGCTACTGCAAGTCTTAACGTCTTAATGACATCTGTGTCTGGTGTTACACTACTGCCTCCAGTATTTGAAACAATCTAATGATTGTCTCCACTGCCTCTTATGTTGCAGTATGCTGCTGCTTTCGTTGAAACGACCATAATTATGTACTGTCTCCTTACAATTCACTTGGCTTCGTTAGTTACATTCACTTAATACGGCAGCGGACGTCACTCGAGATAAACATCGAAATCGGCTGACTAAGAGCAACTGTCAGCGGTAATTACAAACAGC
>BSQZ01000022.1:5525000-5560000 GCA_033239005.1 Lamellibrachia satsuma | reverse complement strand
GTGTTTGTCTGTGATAAAGTAAAGTAGTTTTGAAGCATGATCACTGTTTAGAATAATGTGTATTTGTCAAGCCAATGGTCCAGGCGTTGGAAAAGGTCAAGATATGTCATATATCAATTGCTCACCAAGTTAGAGACGATGAGCGCACTGGTGTAACTGGGGGTTGGGGTGGGGGCTGGGGGGCGGTAGGGGTAATTGCCCCAGCGGCACTTTTGTGCAACATGCTAGCTCATTTGTGCAGCTTTTGCATGTAGTTATTTTTTTTCGAAATCATCAGACAAACTATTAAATTACTTAATGCTTGTTTTAAAAATTAAGTAAAGTGAATGAAAAGGCTGAAAACTGACGAATTTCACC
Organism: Lamellibrachia satsuma; assembly: GCA_033239005.1. Taxonomy (NCBI): domain Eukaryota; kingdom Metazoa; phylum Annelida; class Polychaeta; order Sabellida; family Siboglinidae; genus Lamellibrachia; species Lamellibrachia satsuma. Next base: position 5,559,643 of record BSQZ01000022.1, on the reverse strand, counting down.
CTTGGTGAAATTTCGTAGCTTTGTGGACTTTGTCAATGGATGTCATGTCCATGATCTGCACTCATCTACAAAATATTCAATATTTTGAGCCTTGCCCGTTATATCGACTAAATTCGATTCTTTTAATGGTTTGAACACTACACATTTGGATATCAACGAACCGGATTCACTATAGGCTAAATCAGTGGAGGATGCAGTTTTAACACCCTTTGCAAGAACCTAACCTATCCCACAATTCCCTGTACGTGTAGTGTCAGAACAGGGTTCAGGATATCGAACAGATCAACATAATAACATGTCATGGGTTTCTGATAGTGTCGACTGTATGGACGGTAAGTATGGACGACACCATATCGCTATGTTTGATTGTTATGATGTTAGTAAAGTCGTGAACGTGAAGATAGTGTTATACTGCTCGAACACGTTTGAAGAAATTACTTCATAAAACTTGCCTTGTACACATAGAATGACGACACCTGTCTGACTTGTGTAAACACTACTCTCATGTACTCAAGGCTTAATAAACACGCCCTGGTAACCACCAAATCTGTGTCACAAGAACCACCGGCTCCGTGGATGACTACTGACATTTTACAATCAAAAAGACGTCGTCGTTATCTTGAACGAGTATGGCGCAAATCACGTTCCCTTTAAACAGGTCACGTTATTCAAAATAGTGTCATTACACAAATGGCTAAAGCGAAATCATATTATTATGCAAATATGGTCTAAAATAATGCTGAAAATCCACGTCAGCTATGAAATTGCATAAATAAAAGTTTACACAGACTGCCTGTTCTATTTCTATCTAATTATGTCACAACCAAGTCTTTGTGTGACTCGTCATTAAATCAGTCGGATCCGGTCTCCTTTTTCAGATCATACTTTAGATACTGTACAAGTGGATTCTCCGTAAGTACATTCTCTACTATATATATATATATATATATATATATATATATATATATATATATATATACATATTACATATAACTTTATTTTTGTATCATCTGCATATAGGTGTATATGTGAGTATATATATATATATATATATATATATATATATATATATATATATATATATATATATATATATATATATATATATATATATATATATATATATATATATATATATATATATATATATATATATATATTTATATATTTAATGAATTATATATACTAAGCCTACCTTTGCAGTTGTCTTTACAAATCAGTATTATACAGTTGCAGAAACCCCCTTATACATGAACAGTTCGACCTGTTGCCTTCTACTATTCATTCGTGACTATTAGTGATGTCCTCAGGGGACAGTGATAATTGATCATTCTTACAACTCACAGAGGGCTCTGCCTCGCGGAATCACTTCCAATTGGTACTAAGCGAAATTATCATTAGTTGCTTCCAAGAAAACCGGGATCACGTCGTGTCAGTGAAGTTGTCTGTGGTGGCAAGTTGCGTGTCATTGATCACCTACGTGTCAAGTCTTCAACCAGAACACAATCATATTGCAAGAACGTGTCAACCAGTTCATTAGACGTACCTGAGAAACTAAGACCAATGATTGTATTTTAGTGTTTTTTCCGCTTTGCCCGCTGGAGTTCTGAGTTCAAGACACAGACGTTTTGTTGAGCAACCTGGTTCTCACCATTCGTGACTGTGTTGCTCGTGACTCGGGTAATCGGTTTCGTCTGGTTAATTGATGCATAGAAAGGTGAGCTTGGCGATAATGTTCTAAAAAAGGGCTGACTAGTTGATCATCGTCACATTATTGACAACAAATATATATACTAGCCAGTTAATAGAACGACATAGAGTGCAAGAAACAAATTAGTGAACTACGAAACTAGGAATGGAGCATGTGACCGGCAACAGCAGGAACATTGGAGATAATGGAGTATGTGACCGGCAACTGCAGGAACATTGGAGATAATGGAGTATGTGACCGGCAACTGCAGAAACATTGGAGATAATGGAGTATGTGACCGGCAACAGCAGGAACATTGGAGATAATGGAGTATGTGACCGGCAACTGCAGGAACATTGGAGAGAATGGAGTATGTGACCGGCAACTGCAGGAACATTGGAGATAATGGAGTATGTGACCGGCAACTGCAGAAACATTGGAGATAATGGAGTATGTGACCGGCAACAGCAGGAACATTGGAGATAATGGAGTATGTGACCGGCAACAGCAGGAACATTGGAGAGATTGGAGTATGTGACCGGCAACAGCAGGAACATTGGAGAGAATGGAGTATGGGACCGGCAACAGCAGGGACATTGGAGAGATTGGAGTATGTGACCGGCAACAGCAGGAACATTGGAGATAATGGAGTATGTGACCGACAACAGCAGGAACATTGGAGATAATGGAGTATGGGACCGGCAACAGCAGGAACATTGGAGAGATTGGTGTATGGGACCGGCAACAGCAGGAACATTGGAGAGAATGGAGTATGTGACCGGCAACAGCAGGGACATTGGAGAGATTGGAGTATGTGACCGGCAACAGCAGGAACATTGGAGAGAATGGAGTATGTGACCGGCAACAGCAGGAACATTGGAGATAATGGAGTATGGGACCGGCAACAGCAGGGACATTGGAGAGAATGGAGTATGTCACCGGCAACAGCAGGAACATTGGAGATAATGGAGTATGTGACCGGCAACAGCAGGGACATTGGAGAGATTGGAGTATGTGACCGGCAACAGCAGGAACATTGGAGATAATGGAGTATGTGACCGACAACAGCAGGAACATTGGAGATAATGGAGTATGTGACCGGCAACAGCAGGAACATTGGAGAGAATGGTGTATGGGACCGGCAACAGCAGGAACATTGGAGAGAATGGAGTATGTGACCGGCAACAGCAGGAACATTGGAGGGCGTATTAAATGAAAAATATCTATAGACATATTTTGCCAAATATTACGGCTCACCAAACAGGTATTTAACAAGTTATTTATCAAGCTGCCATTCACATCTACACGCGCCAGATGACGAGTGGACAAGGAAGCCATTGGCTTATCGAGAGTCCAACACATTTGTCATATATGTATAACCCGCCCTTATCAGAGATATGTTAATGATTTTTGTTAAACATATTCATGCTGCTAGCATAACACAATCATTTGACAGTTTATTCCATTAATTTATCGTCCTCCGTGCGAATTAGTACTTTCTCATATCCAACTTACACAGTTCCTTAACTAATGCCGCTTTGTGCCCTCTCGTTTTAAACAACATTTATGTCAATATACCCATCACCATTAAATGTTTTAATAACATATATTTGATGACAGTAATGTCTATCATTTATTTGCAACGCTAGCCTTTCTGTAAAGGTGGTTCAGACTTGCGACACACCAGACAATCATTGACATTGCTCGTTTACACACCCTCAGTGTTAACGAGCTAGGTGTCAATGACCTGTGTTGACGCGAATGACGATGTCTTCAAACTAGAACGACCCTCTGTTTACCTCAACTGCTGCTGCTGCTGCTGCTGCTGCTGCTGCTGCTGCTGCTGCTGCTGCTGCTGCTGCTGCTGCTGCTGCTGCTGCCCTCCCTTCATTGTACAGCATCTTCATAGCATTCCCTTTATATTCAACCTGTTTCATGCTCGGCAGCAGGAATCCTCTATGGTCCACTAGACAGGTGTCATGTTCTACCCGCCCTACAGGCGGCCCGATGAGTTCCTTGGCCCCGCTTGCGCGAGCTCCATTAACTCGGTAAATCAGGCCGACATCGCCGGCAGTAGGATCACTGACAAAGCTCATAGACACACCTGCGGCTGTTTACAACGAAAGTGAAATCGCATGCATCGTTAGGCAAGGACACGCGTTCTTGTCGACGAGACAGGAGAAACCTGTATTGACGTGTTCCGCACGTGTGCTGCCGTGTGGTCTCGTTATACGTGGTCTCGTTATATTACGAACTGTAGATATTTCTTTCCGAAAGGCACATAATTATAAAAAAAAAGAGACGGCGTACATCATAGGACACGTACGTGGATAAATGATTAAGAGAGAATGTGGGTAGGAAGGTTGCAGCGTATACGGGAGGGAGACAAGGAGGAGTCAGAGAAAGGGATCCAGAAACCCTAAAAATGTACTGAAAAGATAGGGCGGAGAATGGGGGGGGGGTAAGGATTGTAGAGGTAATAAAAAAATTATGTGTTATTTAAATAATTATACCACACTACTATAATCATAATATAAGTTGTATAAATATTAATATATTAATATGCGCACCAGCTCAAGTTACACGAAATCAAACAAACTGACAAACGCAGGGAATCAGTACAAACAATCTGCCACCACAACCTTCATAGGTGTTAAGAAGGCTCTCGATACCAATCACCGAGCCTAAATGTGAAGTAAATTTAGGGCCTACAATATCCCCGAACAACGATCAAGGCGACACCGCCTGATGGCGAACCTGATGTTTGCGAGATGGTAACTGGAGTGCCGCAGGGAGACACCTTCGCGCCACATCTCTTTGTTAAGGCCAACGACTTTGCTTTAATGGCGGCCATTGAAGGGAAACACGAAGAGAAGAGTTAGGCTTCCAAATAGAAATTGGTAGAACTAGATGTGTTGGGTCGGAGGTTGTCACATATGTCGACTTTGCTGATGACATCGCACTCCTGTCGGAAGACATTCAAAAGGTTCAAGAGCTGCTATAAATAAAACATCAGTGGGCAAAGTGTGAATGAAGATTAAAGCTGGGAAAACAACATATATAAACTTCAATCACAAACAAGCAAGTAAAATTTAACAAGATTTAACAAGATTTGCCATCCAAGCCAAAGACCCAGATGGCAAGTGGACAAGGAAGCCATTGGCTTATCGAGAGTCCAACAATGTTCACCTACTTATAACCCGCCCTCCTGAGATATGTGTCAACCTTGTTTTTAAACATATTCACGCTGCTAGCAGTTACACAATCTGTAGACAATTTGTTCCATTCATTTATTGTCCTCTGTGAGAACGAGTGCTTCCTGATGTCCAATCTACATTGATCCTTTATTAATTTTACCTCATGTCCTCTAGTTCTGCTATCCTTCTTGAGTGAGAAAAACATATTTCTATCAATATTTTCATACCCATTCAATATCTTAGAAACTTCAATCTGATCTCCTCTTAACCTCCTTGTCTCTAGAGTTGTTAAACCACATTCTTTCAGGCGTTCTTTATAACTAAGGTCTCTAAGTTCTGGAATCATTTTAGTTGCTCTCCTTTGTATGCGTTCAAGCGTATCTATATCCTTCTTACGATATGGTCTCCATGCTTGTATAGGTATTCTAAATGAGGTCTAACTATTGCTTTATAAAGAGGTATAATTAACTTTTTTCCCTTGTATATTATGTTAATCCAATCAATCCAAGAATTTGATTACCCTTTGAAGCTGCAATACCACACTGCTCTGAAACTTTCATATCAGCGCTTATTGTAACTCCTAAGTCCTTTTCTTTTACAGTAGTACCCAGAACAGTATCTCCCATTTTATAGTTTACATTCAAGTTCCCATGTCCTGTATGTAGGCATTTACATTTCCCAAAATTGAACAGCATCTGCCATTTCTCAGACCATTTCACTAATCTGTCTAGATCGTTTTGTAAATGTTGTATATCACCATCAGTATTAACCTTTCTAAACAGTTTTGTGTCATCCGCAAATTTCAGTACGTTACTTGTTATACTGTCGTCCAAGTCATTGATATAAATTAAGAATAATATAGGTCCTAATACTGATCCTTGAGGTACCCCACTCAAAACCGATTTCCAATTTGAAACTTCTCCATCTACTACAACTCGTTGTCTTCTGTCAGTCAGCCATTGTTCTATCCAGTCAGTTATGCTATCCCCGATACCATGGGCTTTTAATTTAAGTAGTAATCTTTGATGTGGCACTTTGTCAAAAGCTTTCTGAAAATCTAAGTAGATAATATCTACTGGCGATCCCACGTCTATCCACTTAGTGATTTCTTCCAAAAAACATAACATATTTGTTAAGCATGACCTCGCTTTAAGGAATCCATGTTGAGATGAATTTAATAATTTATGCTTAACGAGGAAGTCCACCATATGGTCTTTAATTAACCTTTCTAATAATTTACAAATCACTGACGTTAAACTCACTGGTCTGTAATTCTCTGACTTATTTCTCGAACCCTTTTTAAATAATGGTATGATGTTTGCTTCTTTCCATTCAAAAGGAACAACTCCCTCTTTTAATGACAAGTTGAATACTCTTGCAAGTGGTATACTGATTTGATCTACTGTTTCCATTAGTAATTTTGGAGGAATCCCATCCACTCCCGGTGATTTGTTATCCTTCATTGCCTTTATTTTCTTAGCTACCAATTCTGGAGTTACAACTAACGGTCCTAAATAGTCAGATTTAGCCCCCTGAAATTTAGCATCAGCAACTGGTAATGAACTAATATCTTCTTTGGTAAACACTGAACTGAAGTAATCATTTAGGTCTTCCGCCATTAAAAACCCCTGTGATATTATATTTCCAGCACTGTCTTCTAGAGGTCCAACCTTGTCTTGTACGTTTTAAATGAAGACCAAGGAAGGATAAGAACTTGGAGAAGTCATTTACTTCAACAAAGAACATAACACCACGTAAGGCAGCAGCCTGGATGAGTTGCGACAAACTTACGAGGATCTGGAAGTCAACACTCTCTAAGAAACTGAAAGAACGTCTTTTCATATCAACAGTTGATTATGTGTTGTTGTATGGTTGTGAAATTAGAAAAGCAATTAGATGGTTGCTACACCAGATTGCTCAGGAAGGCGATAAACATTCAGTGGACTGAGCACATTGCAAATGGCGAATTATATGTCGAGCTATCAAAACTCTCAAATACATTCAGAACGCGAAGGATGCGCTTCGCAGTCTACGACAGTGTCTCAACTGCTACATTGAGCACCAAAACATGGAGGTTTTGTTGAATAATGAGTTCATATTACGACCAAAACGATTTAATAAAACGTAAGTTGTGCCTACGAATTATTAACTCAAAACAATCAGGATTGTGGAAGCGATTTTTATGCGGTTAGAAATGATTACGTTCCTAATTATAATTATAATAATTAATGGTTTGGCACAAATACAGGCCACCTCGCGGACATTACTCGCACTTCAGCCGGATAACTTCTTCCAAAGGCTGTCACGTGTTTCTTCGAAGGTCCTTTAAAAAGGAGGAAGCAAAAACAGCCGTTCAACATTGATGAAATACATGACGCAAATACCGAACTGGGTCGTATCACTGTATCGATTTTACGAAGGAAGTCGATGATATTGCATTATTCAAAAAGAAAACAACCAGTCTCCAGAGAATTGCGAATTATAATGGATGATCGCTGCTGTTCGTCAGCGCTGTTTAGATACAGTGCTGCGACAAATGCACTAGTCTCATATTTGTCGTTGACAGGTTCAGTGACTCGATACAATTCTCTTTGTTTTGCACACACTGGCCGTACGTCAGTGTACGTTTTCTAACCGTTCGTCCGTATACCACACCCGACCGTATATCAGTGTATGTCATGTGACTGTACATCAGTGTACATCACCTGACTTACGTCAGTGTACATCATCTGACCGTACATAAACATAATATACATAATGTGATTTTGAGTTAGAGTACCTCATTTCAATCTGCATCTATATACATAATCTCTCTCCTACTCTTTTCTAGTTGTCATTCGCGATTGCGACTATGACTGCTCGCTTGGTTCTGATAGCAGTCCACTCCATGTCGGTCTTACATGAGTAACTAAGTACTACTGATTGGTGTATATGGCTTTTTCTTCCCGTTCCCACAGCTTCTTCCTGGTCGGGCGCGTGAGAGGCGCCGAGCAGGCAGTGTGTGTCGTAGCTAACTACCTACAGGGGTCTACAGCATTAATGTCGTAGCTGACTCCCTACAGGGGTCTACAGCAGTAATGTCGTGGCTGACTCCCTACAGGGGTCTACAGCAGTAATGTCGTAGCTGACTCCCTACAGGGGTCTACAACAGTAATGTCGTAGCTGACTTCCTACAGGGGTCTACAACAGTAATGTCATGGCTGACTCCCTACAGGGGTCTACAACAGTAATGTCGTAGCTGACTCCCTACAGGGGTCTACAACAGTAATGTCGTGGCTGACTCCCTACAGGGTTTTACAACAGTAATGTCGTAGCTGACTCCCTACAGGGGTCTACAGCAGTAATGTCGTAGCTGACTCCCTACAGGGGTCTACAACAGTAATGTCGTAGCTGACTCCCTACAGGGGTCTACAACAGTAATGTCGTGGCTGACTCCCTACAGGGGTCTACAACAGTAATGTCGTAGCTGACTTCCTACAGGGGTCTACAACAGTAATGTCATGGCTGACCCCTACAGGGGTCTACAACAGTAATGTCGTAGCTGACTCCCTACAGGGGTCTACAACAGTAATGTCGTGGCTCACTCCCTACAGGGGTCTACAACAGTAATGTCGTAGCTGACTCCCTACAGGGGTCTACAACAGTAATGTCGTGGCTGACTCCCTACAGGGGTCTACAGCAGTAATGTCGTAGCTGACTCCCTACAGGGGTCTACAACAGTATTGTCGTGGCTCACTCCCTACAGGGTCTACAGCAGTAATGTCGTAGCTGACTCCCTACAGGGGTCTACAACAGTAATGTCGTGGTTGACTCCCTACAGGGGTCTACAGCAGTAATGTCGTGGCTCACTCCCTACAGGGGTCTACAACAGTAATGTCGTGGCTGACTCCCTACAGGGGTCTACAACAGTAATGTCGTGGTTGACTCCCTACAGGGGTCTACAACAGGAATGTCGTGGCTGACTCCCTACAGGGGTCTACAGCAGTAATGTCGTGGCTCACTCCCTACAGGGGTCTACAACAGTAATGTCGTGGCTCACTCCCTACAGGGGTCTACAACAGTAATGTCGTGGTTGACTCCCTACAGGGGTCTACAACAGGAATGTCGTGGCTGACTCCCTACAGGGGTCTACAACAGTAATGTCATGGCTGACTCCCTACAGGGGTCTACAGCAGTAATGTCGTGGTTGACTCACTACAGGGGTCTACAACAGGAATGTCGTGGTTGACTCCCTACAGGGGTCTACAACAGGAATGTCGTGGCTGACTCCCTACAGGGGTCTACAGCAGTAATGTCGTGGCTGACTCCCTACAGGGGTCTACAACAGTAATGTCGTGGCTGACTCCCTACAGGGGTCTACAACAGTAATGTCGTGGTTGACTCCCTGCAGGGGTCTACAACAGTAATGTCGTGGCTGACTCCCTACAGGGGTCTACAGCAGTAATGTCGTGGCTCACTCCCTACAGGGGTCTACAACAGTAATGTCGTGGCTGACTCCCTACAGGGGTCTACAACAGTAATGTCGTGGTTGACTCCCTGCAGGGGTCTACAACAGTAATGTCGTGGCTGACTCCCTACAGGGGTCTACAACAGTAATGTCGTGGTTGACTCCCTACAGGGGTCTACAACAGGAATGTCGTGGTTGACTCCCTACAGGGGTCTACAACAGTAATGTCGTGGCTGACTCCCTACAGGGGTCTACAACAGTAATGTCGTGGTTGCCTCCCTACAGGAGTCTACAACAGGAATGTCGTGGTTGACTCCCTACAGGGGTCTACAGCAGTAATGTCGTGGCTCACTCCCTACAGGGGTCTACAACAGTATTGTCGTGGCTGACTCCCTACAGTTGTCAAGGTTGTTAGCAACAATGGCACTATCGTCTGTATACAATAGTTTACAAGAACTAAAGCCAACTGAGTTCTGGCCTTGGCTCTGCACCAGGATGTGTTCATATATACTCTCCTAGTAGACAGTCTCTGAATGCTTCTTTGAACTCTGCACCAGGATGTGTTCATATATACTCTCCTAGTAGACAGTCTCTGAATGCTTCTTTGAACTCTGCACCAGGATGTGTTCATATATACTCTCCTAGTAGACAGTCTCTGAATGCTTCTTTGAACTCTGCACCAGGATGTGTTCATATATACTCTCCTAGTAGACAGTCTCTGAATGCTTCTTTGAACTCTGCACCAGGATGTGTTCATATATACTCTCCTAATAGACAGTGTCTGAATGCTTCTTTGAACTCTGCACCAGGATGTGTTCATATATACTCTCCTAGTAGACAGTCTCTGAATGCTTCTTTGAACATTGCTGCATCATCTTACCGTTTTTAAAAATAACGTCATCTGACCGCCCATCAGTTTACATCGTCTGACTGCCCATCCGTACGTCATCTGACCGCCATCATGTACGTCATCTGACCGCCCACTAGTTTACATTATCTGATCGCCCATCATTGCAGGTCATCTGACCACTCATCAGTATACATCATCTGACCGCTCAACAGTATAGAGCATCTGACCACTCATCAGTTTACATCATCTGCCTACTCAGCAGTATACATCATCTGACCGCTCGTCAGTTTACATCATCTGATCGCAAATTCTTGTACGTTATCTGAACGTGCGTCAGTGTGCATCTTATGTTACTTAAGTGTGGTCTCTTAAGATCTTTCTCGTCCAAACAAATTGGTGGAAATTTATATAAAATACATCACTACCTCATTAAGTAGGTTAATAAAAACCATTGATACAGGATGTCATAAACGACTTAAATGATTAACTATGTCTAGTCAATGGCATCGGCGGATAAAATAAAGTTCCTAGGATACTGTGTGATGTATTTCTTTCTGACGGTAACGATGACAAAATGGTTGTTCCCGTTAAGAGACACGGGGATACGACAATAGACCCTCGTGATTAATCAGGCTACATTCGAGTACATCTGTCACCAACTCTAGAAATATAGATTTCCGTGTCATATACTGTAGCAAAACGACCAATATCTTTATCAAAATAACATCCAAATCAATGCTCGATTAAAACATGTGTTGGGCGTTTATCAATCGAAATATCTTCAGCGGGAGGAGAGGGGAAAATAACCCCAAATCCATAGGAAATGTGTCAGGGATGCTGCGGAGGCAGTGGTCAACAAAGACGGTCAATCAGTTGGAAATGAGCGAACAATGTCAGCAATGCCCGCATACTACACTTAAGCTGATGGAGTTTACTACATAACAATAATGATAATAATGACGGTGATAATAATAATAATAATAATAACAATAATGATGATGATTATGATAACAAACACATCTATCGCGTCTAAATCCTCGGAAATCCGAGTTCAGAGTTCAGAGGCGCATCAAAACAAAATAGTTTGGGAATTTCTAAATCAATATACAATGCTAAAGTTATCAACAGATGGACGAATACATCAGTACTGACCCTAATCTAACACTTGACATTAACACACACACATAGCTATGTCCAACCGTCCAGTAGTGCGTGGGAGGTCTGACGGTGCATACATAACAAACAAACAGACCAAACACTTACCTTAGACACGACTCGTCCGGTCAGTCGACTATGTCAAAGGGTAAGTACGACAGCGACACACAGCGGCTCGGTGCACTCGAGAGAGCGTTGGGGAACGAGACCAACACGTTACAACACTAACGTCACATCTCCTTGAAGACGTTGTGGATGATCCGCGGTCCTACCGCACTGCACGTCCGCATCACCGACACTACCTACTAGCGCTGAGCACCGAGACGCGCTCGGCCGCTGATGATGCCACACCGGCCAGTCATGCGCACTGACAGGCGTACAATGAACGTCACAGCGCCCGCCACCTTAGCCTTGAATACCGCATACATCATCGTTGAGACGGGGAGCGAGCGGTGACTGTGTTGGTGGTGTGGTCACTATGTCACGATCGATCATATACGTGACTGTCACGACAGCCGTGGACTGCCGGCTGGCCGTCAGTCCACGGACTGGATACCTGACGACCAGCCGTTGACTGCCGGCTGGCCGTCAGGTATCCAGTCCGGCTTGCCCCTTTGATTGCACAACTCGTTCACCCTCCTAACCCCTAGGGGGTCCCCCTTACCACATCTGGTCGGTGCCCCGGGAACATTTTATGTATGTTAAATCATTAACAACGTAAATATTTATACAATCATGGGCGACTTCGGTTTTTCATCAAATAAAGTGCATTTTGCTGATATATAACAAGTTGTGTCTGACCTGGTACGTGCAGTGCTCGGTGGTTCGAAGGTGGGACTGTGTCGACAGGACGGGGGTACGAAGCGCCTTGCTACTGTTTCGAGGCTTGGGGAATTTCATTCACTACACTTTGTCTCGGTTTACTCCGTTGTATAAATGAGAACCAGACTAGAGACAGCGACGGGTTTGTGTGAACGAGGAATGTCTGCGTAGGAATTTCTGCGTGACTTCCCAAAGCAGCCAATTTGATGATGGAATTAGTTTTGTAAAGAACTTTGTACAAAATCCTACTGGATACGGCGCTATGTAAGTAGTCACCCTTACCGCTACGTATATGAGTTCAAAGTGTCCAAGATATTAGACATTAACTATAAAACGTCAAATATAATGCGTATTTGCAAATCGAAAAAATTAGACGAGATGGCACCATTTCTGAATATTAGTTATGCGTGTGCGTGTGCGCATGCGCATGTGACTTGCATGCTGTTCTGACAGTTGTTTTATTCCGCAGTGTGAACTATGGTGAGCGGCGGGCGAGGCGCTACGTGGGGTCGACCATCAATCATTGACCGTGACGGCAGGTGTGACAGGCAAGGGTGTCAGTGGTTTGTCACTGGCACTAGTACACAACTGTCGATTGTCTTTCGAAACCATCAACATCAGCCGTTGACTGTTTGAATCCAGTGCATGCGGGGGCCGCCCGACCGATCAATCTGGGTAAGGAAATACGTCTGGCTTTCTTGAGGTATATCATGAAATACGACATAATTACTTCACACATGTTCCTTGAGGTATATAATCTTATAATCAATTACGACATAAGTGCTTCACACCTGTTCCTTGAGGTATATAATCAATTACGACATAAATGCTTCACACATGTATCTTCGATTTCTCAACAAAATACATTATTTGGAATTTCTTGTTAGTTGAACGGAGATTCAAAGCATTTTGTATGTATGTGTTCCTAGTACAAAAAGGGTTTAAAGGTTATTACAGAAGGGAACATAGTGTAAAGTGTTTAGAGCAGAGGGCCTAGTGTAACGTGTTCAGAGCAGGATACATAGTGTAAAGTGTTTAGAGCAGGAAACACAGTGTAAAGTGTTTAGAGCAGAGGGCATAGTGTAACGTGTTTAGAGCAGGATACATAGTGTAAAGTTTTTAGAGCAGAGGGCCTAGTGTAACGTGTTCAGAGCAGGATACATAGTGTAAAGTTTTTAGAGCAGGAAACACAGTGTAAAGTGTTTAGAGCAGAGGGCATAGTGTAAAGTGTTTAGAGCAGGATACATAGTGTAAAGTGTTTACAGCAGGGGACATAAGGTAACGTTTTACAGCAGGGGGCATCAGATAAAGTGTTTACAGCAGGGGGCTTAGGATAAAGTGTTAGCAGCAAGGAGCACAGTGTAAAGTGTTTAGAGCAGGAGACATATGGTAAAGTGCTTAGAGCAGGAGACATAGGGTAAAGTGTTTACAGCAGGGGGCTTAGGATAAAGTGTTAGCAGCAAGGAGCACAGTGTAAAGTGTTTAGAGCAGGATACATATGGTAAAGTGCTTAGAGCAGGAGACATAGGGTAAAGTGTTTACAGCAGGGGGCATAGGGTAAAGTGTTTACAGCAGGAGACATATGGTAATTCGGGTAGTTCCGATAGACATTTATAATACTGACTACGTTTTAATGATTCCAATTAATAGTACAGGTAAGTTAACATATAATGCGGACTCCAGCTGATGACTTAACTGAGACAACGTGGAGTGGACGGAATTGACCAAGCTTCGAAACGGCAGCGACATGATTCCAACCCCGGTCCTCTTAATTGATAATTGATGATGATAATTCTTTAAGATTGAGTAGGAATGAACAACACGCCTAGTCAGTGTATCCGTGATCACCGGCCATCATGGCTGATGTGTTTGATGTGATCACCGGCCATCATGGCTGATGTGTTTGATGTGATCACCGGCCATCATGGTTGATGTGTTTGATGTTTATATGCCAGTGCTGATGTTTGATGTTTACATATAGTAGGATTAGTGTTGTGGCACTGTAATGAAATTAGAAATACTTTGGAAAGTGCAATGACAATATAATAATGATGATAATGATAATAATGCTGCTGATAATGATGTTAATGATGATGATGATGTGGATGATAATAATAATATTAGTACTAATAATAATACTAATGATGATAATAATAATAATGATTAGTATTATTGTTATTAGCAATATTTTTTTTATTCACCCAAACACAAATATATCATCTCCCTGGCAGTGTTTAGCGTTGTTGTTTCCGCAGTGACCCCATTGGGTGCTGGCTTAGCGTAATGTTTTCCAAATCTGATTAATTGAAACAATATTGAGTTATAGGCAGTGAGGTGCTTCCTAGAGTTACCGCGAACAGACCACGCTATAAGGAAGCAGAGCAGGTACTGCGCCAGTCTGGGACATCAGACCGGAAAACGATAATCAGTGGTTACATATAGATACACACAGTGCAGGCACAGCGTTGACGGAACAGTTGCGATCAGCAATGATCGCCCAAGGTCCAACGTGAAGCGATGCGGGAGGAAGCCGCCGTACAAAAACACACAGGTCAATGAGTCTGACAGACACACACGGTCAGGGAAGGAACTAGTGCACACATCAAATAGCCTGACAGGCACACACGGTCAGGAAGGAACTAGTGTATACATCAAATATTCTGATAGACACACACGGTCAGAAAGGAACTTGTGTACACATCAAATAGTCTGATAGACACACACTTTCAGGAAGGAACTAGTGTACACATCAAATAGTCTGACAGACACACACTTTCAGGGAAGGAACAAGTGTACACATCAAATAGTCTGACAGACACACACTGTCAGGAAGGAATTAGTGCACACATCAAATAGCCTGACAGACACACACGGTCAGGAAGGAACTAGTGTACACATCAAATAGTCTGATAGACACACACGGTCAGGAAGGAATTAGTGCACACATCAAATAGTCTGATAGACACACACGGTCAGGAAGGAATTAGTGCACACATCAAATAGTCTGACAGACACACACTTTCAGGGAAGGAACTAGTGTACACATCAAATAGTCTGACAGGCACACACGGTCAGGAAGGAACTAGTGTACACATCAAATAGTCTGACAGACACACACTTTCAGGGAAGGAACAAGTGTACACATCAAATAGTCTGACAGACACACACGGTCAGGAAGGAATTAGTGCACACATCAAATAGCCTGACAGACACACACGGTCAGGAAGGAACTAGTGTACACATCAAATAGTCTGATAGACACACACGGTCAGGAAGGAATTAGTGCACACATCAAATAGCCTGACAGACACACACTTTCAGGGAAGGAACAAGTGTACACATCAAATAGTCTGACAGACACACACGGTCAGGAAGGAATTAGTGCACACATCAAATAGCCTGACAGGCACACACGGTCAGGAAGGAACTAGTGTACAAATCAAATAGTCTGATAGACGCACACTTTCAGGAAGGAACTAGTGCACACATCAAATAGTCTGATAGACACACACGGTCAGGAAGGAATTAGTGTACACATCAAATAGTCTGATAGACACACACGGTCAGGAAGGAACTAGTGTACACATCAAATAGTCTGATAGACACGCACGGTCAGGAAGGAACTAGTGCACACATCAAATAGTCTGACAGACACACACTTTCAGGGAAGGAACAAGTGTACACATCAAATAGTGTGACAGACACACACGGTCTGGAAGGAATTAGTGCACACATCAGATAATCTGACAGACACACACGATCAGGAAGGAACTAGTGTACACATCAAACAGTCTGACAGACACACACATTCAGGAAGGAACTAGTGTACACATCAAATAGTCTGACAGACACACACTGTCAGGAAGGAATTAGTGTACACATCAAATAGTCTGACAGACACACACGGTCAGGAAGGAACTAGTGTACACATCAAATAGTCTGATAGACACACACGGTCAGGAAGAAACTAGTGTACACATCAAATAGTCTGACAGACACACACGGCCAGGAAGGAACTAGTGTACACATCAAATAGTCTGATAGACACACACGGTCAGGAAGAAACTAGTGTACACATCAAATAGTCTGATAGACACACACGGTCAGGAAGAAACTAGTGTACACATCAAATAGTCTGATAGACACACACGGTCAGAAAGAAACTAGTGTACACATCAAATAGTCTGACAGACGCACACTTTCAGGGAAGGAACTAGTGTACACATCAAATAGTCTGACAGACACACACGGTCAGTAAGGAATTAGTGTACACATCAAATAGTCTGACAGACACACACGGTCAGGAAGGAACTAGTGTACACATCAAATAGTCTGACAGACACACGATCAGGAAGGAACTAGTGTACACATCAAATAGTCTGACAGACACACACTTTCAGGGAAGGAACAAGTGTACACATCAAATAGTCTGACAGACACACACTGTCAGGAAGGAATTAGTGTACACATCAAATAGTCTGACAGACACACACGGTCAGGAAGGAACTGGTGCACACATCAAATATTCTGACAGACACACACGATCATGAAGGAACTATTGTACACATCAAACAGTCTGACAGACACTCACTTTCAGGAAGAAACTAGTGTACACATCAAATAGTCTGACAGACACACACTGTCAGGAAGGAATTAGTGTACACATCAAATAGTCTGACAGACACACACGGTCAGGAAGGATCTAGTGTACACATCAAATAGTCTGACAGACACACACGGTCAGGAAGGAATTAGTGTACACATCAAATAGTCTGACAGACACACACGGTCAGAAAGGAACTAGTGTACACATCAAATAGTCTGACAGACACACACGGTCAGTAAGGAACTAATGTACACATCAAATAGTCTGACAGACACACACAATCAGGAAGGAACTAGTGTACATATCAAATAGTGTGACAGACACACACTGTCAGGAAGGAACTAGTGTACATATCAAATAGTCTGACAGGCACACACGGTCAGGAAGGAACTAGTGTACACATCAAATAGTCTGACAGACACACACGGTTATGAAGGAACTAGTGTACACATCAAATAGTATGACAGATACACACGGTCAGGAAGGAACTAGTGTACACATCAAATAGCAGTCGTTTGTATTAGAAAAGTGAAGACAGGAATGTTCCTGTAAGACGAGTAGGTTCTCACGCAATCACAGAGAGTGGTAAATCAGTTCGGAACTACGTAAAAACGCAAAGATCAGAAAAGGAGCGCGGGACCTGCTAAGGCGGTTAAAAACAGGAGACGAAATCGAAGTGCTGTCTGCTTTGTAAGGAAAGGCTGAAACCATGAATACTTAAGCCGTGTCAGATACGAACAAAATATTCATAAAGATTTATAGAAAATAAGTGTTATAGCCAAATAACTGGAAACAGTTAAAGTGATGCAGGTTTACCATACATATCAACAACGAACATGGACATTACCAGCCAGTGAGATTACATTTTGCTAATCTATTATATAAAACTAACCCGGCGTTGCATGGGATAAATGGCAGCCGCTGCAAGAACGTATGATTCCGTGCAATACCTCAGGTTGTTGCAGGGAAGTACCAACGACATTGATGGATGCAACTTCAAGCCCCAAAATCACGTATCACTGCCGATTTTATGAAGTTTTTGAACGATCGTAAGATCCCCCGGAGAATTTCGTTTTCCGGTCTGATGTCCCAGACTGGCGCAGTACCTGCTCTGCTTCATTATAGCGTGTTCTGTTCGCGGTAACTCTAGGAAGCACATCACTGCCTATAACTCAATATTGTTTCAATTAATCAGATTTGGAAAACATTGCACTAAGCCAGCACACGATGGGGTCACTGAGGAAACAACGACGCTAAACACTGCCAGGGAGACGATAAACATAGTTTACCAAATGGTATGTGGAATACTCACATACATAAATAGAACACCCGTTAGTAAACCAAGACCGCTGAGCCCTTATCAGTTGACATATGATACAGCGATGCAGGCATGGACCAGTGACATTCATGCTGTTGTATGGTAAGAACCCACTAGAGGTGCAGGGTTTATACTGTACAGCACACAGTCTTCGTCATATATCATATCAGCATCTACTAAATTACTTCACTTATTGAGTGTAGTAAATGTACAATGGTTTAAAATATATGTCTCACTAATGTGACTGTTAAATCACTATAATAATATGTAGGCTGCGGGTGGTAAACGTATGCCTAAAGAAAAGATGATATAATATTAAACACAGTAAAAAAGGAGGTATTAAACACAGTGATAAATAAGGTATTAAACACAGTAATAAAGACGGTATTAAACACAGTAATAAAGACGGTATTAAACACAGTAATAAAGACGGTATTAAACACAGTAATAAAGACGGTATTAAACACAGTAATAAAGACGGTATTAAACACAGTAATAAAGACGGTATTAAACACAGTAATAAAGACGGCATTAAACATAGTAATAAAGACGGTATTAAACACAGTAATAAAGACGGTATTAAACACAGTAATAAAGACGGCATTAAACACAGTAATAAAGACGGCATTAAACACAGTAATAAAGACGGCATTAAACACAGTAATAAAGACGGCATTAAACACAGTAATAAAGACGGCATTAAACACAGTAATAAAGACGGCATTAAACACAGTAATAAAGACGGCATTAAACACAGTAATAAAGACGGTATTAAACACAGTAATAAAGACGGTATTAAACACAGTAATAAAGACGGCATTAAACACAGTAATAAAGACGGTATTAAACACAGTAATAAAGACGGTATTAAACATAGTAATAAAGACGGTATTAAACACAGTAATAAAGACGGTATTAAACACAGTAATAAAGACGGTATTAAACACAGTAATAAAGACGGTATTAAACACAGTAATAAAGACGGTACTAAACACAGTAATAAAGACGGTATTAAACACAGTAATAAAGACGGTACTAAACACACTAATAAAGACGGTACTAAACACAGTAATAAAGACGGTATTAAACACAGTAATAAAGACGGTATTAAACACAGTAATAAAGACGGCATTAAACACAGTAATAAAGACGGTATTAAACACAGTAATAAAGACGGTACTAAACACAGTAATAAAGACGGTACTAAACACAGTAATAAAGACGGTACTCCACACGGCTGGCCACAAGAGGAGTGAGCCAGGACTTGCATTAGCCTATACAAATACAAACAGAACAAGTAAGCTATTTGCATATCACAGTGTCCAGTGTAAGATCTATTAAGTACTAGTGTTCTAATACATTGGTGCTGTTCACAATGTTGTCTGTAAAATACATGTTATCTTATTCACTACCAAGATATTATAATATTTTTGTTTATCCATACATTCCCTGGCATACGTGTAGGTATTAATGTAATACTAGTACTCTAAATGTTTAAATCTCTAATAGCGTAAACTCAACAGTCAACCACGTTGTCATTTCATATGTACATTGCTTGACTAGCCTAGCTGTCATTCCACTATTGTTTACAAACACGTCTTGGACACAGCTCAGGTCTCAAGGAATGGTCAAGATCAGCCCGCTCCCAGCCAACTCCTAGAGCAATTAATTATTGTAAGTTCAAAGGGAGAGAGGGCACCAACCTGATCCTTGCTTAACTGTTGGGGCAGTTACCTAATACCTTAGTACAATCTATACATGCACTTGTATATCAAATCTCATAACATATTAACTATAACAGTAGCACCACTAAACATGATCGAAACTGAACTTTCTAAAGTGTTCTGTAAATGTGTCAGCCAATCACATGTACTCAATGACTGCAAGTGGTTAAATCCTGGAATCTGCATATGGCAATCATCTGTATCAGTAATAATGAGAATATCACCCTATATGCATGCATGCATGCATGCATGCAGGCATGTGCTCCATTAAAAACTATTAGTCAAGGGTCAACATCCCTGTGACACATGCATGCATATATACAACCACGTGAGTTACCCATCAACGCCTAAGCCAGGGGACAATGACAGATGGTCAAGTTAAATACTTTCACATGGTAGACTTATATTTGGCAAGTCATGTTCACATTTTAAACAGTACAAACCTATGTTATGTTATAATATGTTATATTATGTTATGTTATGTTATGGCAGTGGCTGGAAGTGTTTCTGCCATTCAGTGAGATGCCGACCGGTGGTCCCGGCAACTAGCGGGCTTATCGCTCCATAGGGGAGTGATTAATGATGTAACTCTATGGGAATACTCAGATTATGTTTACATTTAAATGCAGTGGCGTATTAGTCGGAGTTTGGTTGAACTTGTTATGCTTTTCTCGTATTTTTCCGTTGCGCCACTACATGGAAGCATGGGTGACAAGGCTTGGCCCTTCCCCGGGCCCTCTTTGGCCTCCCCCTTTGACCCCCCCTTTGTCACCCAGTTTGGCCTCCCCTTGACCTCCCATTTGACCTCCCCTTTGGCCTGCTCCTTTTGCCTCCCCCTTTGGCCTCCCCCTTTGGCCTTCTTCTTTGGCCTCCCTTTGGTTTCCTCCTTTGGCCTCCTTCTTTGACCTCCCCTTTGTCCTCCCCTTTGGCCTCCCTCTTTTACCTCCCCCTTTGGCCTCCTTCTTTGGCCTCCCCTTTGGCCTCCCCCTTTGGCCTCCCCTTTGGCCTCCCCCTTTGGCCTCCCTCTTTGACCTGCCCTTTGGCCTTCTTCTTTGGCCTCCCTTTGGTTTCCTCCTTTGGCCTCCTTCTTTGGCCTCCCCTTTGGCCTCCCCTTTGGCCCCCCCTTTGACCTGCCTCTTTGGCCTCCCCTTTGGCCTCCCCCTTTGGCCTCCCTCTTTGACCTCCCCCTTTGGCCTCCCCCTTTGACCTGCCCTTTGGCCTCCCCCTTTGACCTGCCTCTTTGGCCTCCCCTTTGGCCTCCCCCTTTGGCCTCCCTCTTTGACCTCCCCCTTTGGCCTCCCACTTTGACCTGCCCTTTGTCCTCCCCTTTGACCTGCCTCTTTGGCCTCCCTCTTTGACCTCCCCCTTTGGCCTCCCCTTTGGCCTCCCCCTTTCACCTGCCTCTTTGGCCTCCCCTTTGGCCTCCCCCTTTGGCCTCCCTCTTTGGCCTCCCCTTTGGCCTCCCCCTTTGACCTGCCCTTTGGCCTTCTTCTTTGGCCTCCCCTTTGGCCTCCCCCTTTGGCCTCCCTCTTTGACCTGCCCTTTGGCCTTCTTCTTTGGCCTCCCTTTGGTTTCCTCCTTTGGCCTCCTTCTTTGGCCTCCCCTTTGTCCTCCCCTTTGGCCTCCCTCTTTGGCCTCCCTCTTTGACCTGCCCTTTGGCCTTCTTCTTTGGCCTCCCTTTGGTTTCCTCCTTTGGCTTCCTTCTTTGGCCTCCCCTTTGGCCTCCCCTTTGGCCTCCCCCTTTGGCCTCCCTCTTTGGCCTTCTTCTTTGGCCTCCCTTTGGTTTCCTCCTTTGGCTTCCTTCTTTGGCCTCCCCTTTGGCCTCCCCCTTTGACCCCCCCTTTGTCACCCAGTTTGGCCTCCCCTTGACCCCCCCCTTTGGCCTCCCCCTTTGGCCTCCCTCTTTGACCTGCCCTTTGGCCTTCTTCTTTGGCCTCCCTTTGGTTTCCTCCTTTGGCCTCCTTCCTTGGCCTCCCCTTTGGCCTCCCCTTTGGCCTCCCCCTTTGGCCTCCCCCTTTGACCTCCCCCTTTGGTCTCCCTCTTTGATCTCCCCCCTTTGGCCTCCTCCTTTGGCCTCCCTCTTTGATCTCCCCCTTTGGCCTCCTCCTTTGGCCTCCCCCTTTGATCTCCCCCTATGGCATCCTCCTTTGGCCTCCCCCTTTGGCCTCCCCCTTTGATCTTCCCCTTTGGCCTCCCTCTTTGATCTCCCCCTTTGGCCTCCTCCTTTGGCTTCCCCTTTGGCCTCCCCCTTTGATCTTCCCCTTTAACCTCCCTCTTTGATCTCCCCCCTTGGCCTCCTCCTTTGGCCTCCCCTTTGATCTTCCCCTTTAGCCTCCCTCTTTGATATGCCCCTTTGGCCTCCCCTTTGGCCTCCCCCTTTGGCCTCCCTCTTTGGCCTCCCCCTTTGGCCTCCCTCTTTGGCCTCCCCCTTTGGCCTCCCTCTTTGGCCTCCCCCTTTGGCCTCCCTCTTTGGCCTCCCTCTTTGGCCTCCCCTTTGCGAGATCCTAGACACGCCACTGTTTAAATTACATAATATATTAATCAATGTCACCAAATAAAGTTTATTCTCTGATTCGTTACAACAAGGAAGGGTAAAATATTCTCGTTTCTATTGTTGTTCAATATGCCGAACAACAATAATAAATTATTACATTATTTTACGACAAAAGTGACCACACGTATAGTGACTACACGTGTAGTGATCACACGTATAGTGACTACACGTGTAGTGACCACACGTGTAGTGCCCATTCGTGACCTGCATACGGCATTATACGTGACCTGCATACGGCACTATACGTGACCTGCATACGGCACTATACGTTAAGTGCTAGCTAGAATTGCTAGCATGATCAAGGACAACGTAAGTAACAATCCATGCCGTGCGTTGGTGACATACATCGCTGTATTACATTACGACAGTCGAGCAGAGGGAGCATGCCTTGTTTGCGTGCAGAAGTGTCAGGACTGACAGGTATCATATGTCTGCAGCCGATCGCCGCCCGACAAGGCGCTCTAGTCGTCGGGGCTCTTAATGCCACGCACATCTGACATCAGTCAACTCTGGCTAGAATTCTCATTCGTGGCTTGTGTGGCGTGCTGTGTGCAAAAATGCATGCATGCTGACTCATCAAGTGCCCGGACTGCGTACCGGTATTATGACGGTATCACTGGTTGCGTACCGGTATTAAGAGTGTATCACTGACTGCGTACTGATATTATGACTGTATCACTGACTGCGTACTGATATTATGACTGTATCACTGGCTGCGTACCGGTATTAAGAGTGTATCATTGACTGCGTACTGATATTATGACTGTATCACTGACTGCGTACTGATAGTATGACTGTATCACTGACTGCGTACAGGTATTATGACTGTATCACTGACTGCGTACTGATAGTATGACTGTATCACTGACTGCGTACAGGTATTATGACTGTATCACTGGCTGCATGCTGATATTATGACTGCATCACTGACTGCGTACAGGTATTATGACGGTATCACTGGCTGCGTACTGGTATTATGACTGTATCACTGACTGCGTATTGGTATTATGAGTGTATCACTGGCTGCGTACCGGTATTATGAGTGTATCACTGGCTGCGTACATGTATTATGACGGTATCACTGGCTGCGTACCGGCATTATGAGTGTATCACTGATTGCGTACAGGTATTATGACTGTATCACTGACTACGTACAGGTATTATGAGTGTATCACTGGCAGCGTACCGGTATTCCTCGGGAAACCTGGCTAAGCGGCTCTTCAAAACGAAAGGGTCATGTAGTTTTATATCGGTTTACAATTTCATCGTTTTCTCGTATGCACGAACGCACGCACGCACGCATGCACGCACACACGCACGCACGCACGCATGCATTAATGCAGCTGTTTCGCTTAGCCTTGTGCATCGATATATTTTCCAAAAAAAATATTTTATACAGTTCATAATTCCCCCCAAAATATATTGCAATCACGGTTCAAACGGACGCTGACCTTGAGCGACCGCAGCAGTTTAGCGACATGACGGCTGAAATGCCACCTGGCGAATACATGACGGCTGAATTGCCACCTGGCGAATAGAAATTTGTCAAAGGTGCACATGTCGACGCAATTCAAAGTTTGTTGCTGGCGCTGTTATGGTCTGAGGTGAAATAACATTGGTTTTGTGCATTGTGTCATACACCGGTGTTTGTGCTGACGCCTTAATAGCTTTGCTCCTAACAGTGAGCTCTCCCGCTCCCACAGAATTTCCTGGTTTCGGATATCGCTTTGAAACTCAGCCCATTGGTCGACCCGGCTGCGTAATTTGTCCAGGTGTTCGCAGTTTGAGTGACATATAAATACGGAATGATAGATAGCGAAGTGTGTTTCTGTCTTGCCGACGTGATGGATGGCCTTCGAAGTGAGAGATACCTCGCTCGCATCGTGTGAGGTTGTCATCTACGTTATTCATAAAAAACAACACTTCCGACTGACGAAAGTGATACAAAATATTTCCTGTTCTCTTGATCTATGGGTCATGCTTTATTATTGCACCCGGTCAGTGAACCCAACTCAATGTGGACTGAACCATTTGCGAAGACAACTAATTAGATTAGTCGTCAACATCCGGGTTAATTAGTTTGATGAAGGAAACCGTCGTTGCTAGTGTACTTTCCAATATTATATAAATGTCACGTGTAACGCCGTAACGCCGTAACGCCGTAACGCCGTAACGCCGTAACGCGCGCTTATTTACATGTCAAACTTGATGTCGGTTTGTAATGCCACATTGTCAATTTATGTGCAACTTGAAGAAACACCTCTCTAAGCGACTGAATGATACATACACCTCTCTAAGCGACTGAATGATAAATACACCTCTCTAAGCGACTGAATGATACATACACCTCTCTAAGCGACTGAATGATACATACACCTCTCTAAGCGACTGAATGATAAATACACCTCTCTAAGCGACTGAATGATACATACACCTCTCTAAGCGACTGAATGATACATGCACCTCTCTAAGCGACTGAATGATATATACACCTCTCTAAGCGACTGAATGATATATACACCTCTCTAAGCGACTGAATGATACATACACCTCTCTAAGCGACTGAATGATAGATACGTTAACGTATAAATACGGAAAAAAGATAAATAAAGTAGGCCGGTTGTTGAACCCAGTGCAGTGAACTAACAATCCCACCATCGTGAAAACATTTTGCTTTGCACGATACCTCGCTGTAATAAACTGACTAAAGTGAACCCGAAGCCGCGTCTTATTCTGTTCCTTCCGCCAGGAAATGCTGTCTGTCTGAGAAGCGTCCGCCGGGCGACGGCGTCAGACGGCCAATGAGTTGATTTACGAGCGAGAAGCTTACCGCTGATCACGCCGTCTATCCAAGCAGGGTCTGGCATTGAACATGAACGGTTGTGTATGGTTTACATTTACTGATCACATATGTAAGTTTGTCGATGCAAAACTGACTTTGCAAATACTCATAAATTGTTCTGATTATAGTCCATAGTCCCCGACATTTTTGCAATATTCGGTTCGTTCTGTTAAATTTGAAGTTGCATAATGTGGTGACCACATTCCTCCAGAAGATATTATTATATTAGTCTGCCTTGCCAGAACGCACACGCACACGCACACGCACACGCACACGCACACGCACACACACACACACACATCCTTAAAGGAGGAGACAAGAGCGGTATTTAATTCAGTCATCCGAGCGACACTGGATAACACAGTTATCTGATTGTTGTGGAAATAGAAGCGAATGTAGCTGCCGGAGCTCGAAGGCGAGAGTCCCGGGTCCTCGTGACTGGCTGGTCGGGGGCTGCTACGACGGCGTGAGTGCGTGATTGCCGAAGTGATTGCCCACGAAACGTTGACGAGATCAAGTCTATTTGGTCGACAGCCGACCGACCGACAAACTAGACAACCGGAATTCGGTTCAACTGACCGCTAGTCTCGCTGTTCGCATCAGCTGCGTTAAGAATGACAGACCACTGTCAATCGTCCATCAATGTGTCAGTGACCAGGTGTAACTAGCATGCGAAAAATGTAAATAGTGTGCTAGTTTCTTACCATGTTTGACATATCGCTTCAACCTGTATTATTCATTTGAACAAGCTATGTGTGCTGACAGGATGTGGGATTCACTGTACGCCAGCTCACAGTTGTCGTTGTGGTTTTCTAATATACATGTACAATGAGCTAATTCGTATTATGTTGACTGACAATATTGCAACAACCTATGCCCGCATTAAACACCACCACCAGTACAAACATACGTGAACCAGCATTCGTTCTATGTCCGCTCAATTGCAATGCTTTGCAATAGCTCAACCCAACGTAAATGCATAATTCGTGGAAAGATAATTAAGTGAATGACATTGATAAGTGGAATTCTTAGTAATAACCTCACTGTATTTTGATTTGCGTAGGAAATTAATTAAAGCGTTGCCCACCTGTAGCAATCATCATACAGTGCGGTCAAGTTCCTGAAACGTCATCGACGTTGTCAGTGCTTTGTTTCCATCGAGTAGCTGAATGGTTGGAACAAACACATGTTCCGTCTAGTAGCTGAATGGTTGGAACAAACACATGTTCCGTCTAGTAGCTGAATGATTGGAACAAACACATGTTCCATCTAGTAGCTGAATGATTAGACCAAACACATGTTCCATCTAGTAGCTGAATGGTTGGAACAAACACATGTTCCGTCTAGTAGCTGAATGATTGGAACAAACACATGTTCCATCTAGTAGCTGAATGATTAGACCAAACACATGTTCCATCTAGTAGCTGAATGGTTGGAACAAACACATGTTCCGTCTAGTAGCTGAATGATTGGAACAAACACATGTTCCACCTAGTAGCTGAATGATTGGAACAAACACATGTTCCGTCTAGTAGCTGAATGGTTGGAACAAACACATGTTCCGTCTAGTAGCTGAATGGTTGGAACAAACACATGTTCCACCTAGTAGCTGAATGATTGGAACAAACACATGTTCCATCTAGTAGCTGAATGATTGGAACAAACACATGTTCCATCTAGTAGCTGAATGATTGGAACAAACACATGTTCCATCTAGTAGCTGAATGATTGGAACAAACACATGTTCCACCTAGTAGCTGAATGGTTGGAACAAACACATGTTCCATCTAGTAGCTGAATGATTGGAACAAACACATGTTCCGTCTAGTAGCTGAATGATTGGAACAAACACATGTTCCATCTAGTAGCTGAATGATTGGAACAAACACATGTTCCATCTAGTAGCTGAATGATTGGAACAAACACATGTTCCATCTAGTAGCTGAATGATTGGAACAAACACATGTTCCACCTAGTAGCTGAATGATTGGAACAAACACATGTTCCATCTAGTAGCTGAATGATTGGAACAAACACATGTTCCATCTAGTAGCTGAATGATTGGAACAAACACATGTTCCAGGTGGCGCGGAAGTATTTTTTAAAGTAGCTTACAGCAAGTGGTGGTGTTTGTGGACGGTAGCGGCACTGGTAGCGGCGGCGGCGGCGGCGGCGGCGGCGGCGGCGGCGGCGGCGGCGGCGGCGGCATTAGGAGAAGTAACATACTTTACTATTTAAAGTCAACAATGCTCAACCATAGTTTGTTGACCATTTTCACTTTACAGCACGCACGCACGCACGCACGCACGCACGCACGCACGCACGCACGCACGCACGCACGCACGCACGCACGCACGCACGCACGCACGCACGCACGCACGCACGCACGCACGCACGCACGCACGCACGCACGCACGCACGCACGCACGCACGCACGCACGCACGCACGCATGCACACTCTCTCCCTCTTTCAACAAACCTGATTCGCGAAGGGCTAAATCAATTGAGGAGAAAATGTTAACATCAGCTGTTCTGTACGCAACGCACGTGCGTGTGGGCGCGTGTGGGCGGGTGTGGGCGCGTGTGGGCGCGTGTGGGTGTTTAATAAATTAATAATGTTTTGTTTTTAATGCCTCGTACCTCTGCAATCTTTCAAACATTCCGCCGACTTTACAAAAACGCACGCACAGGCACGCACGCACAGGCACGCACGCACAGGCACGCACGCATGCAATCTCTCTTTCATTTCAGTACTTCCTGATATAAAAATTTACAGCCGAGTATCGGCAACATGCTTTCCGAGAAACCGCTGAAATTAAACAGTAGTGTCCAGTAATTAATTGCAATAATTTGGCTTTTTATAAAGTCGGCGGAATGTTTGAAAGATTGCAGAGGTAAGACACATCGCGATCACTCACAGTCAAAATGTCATAGAGCGTTAAAAACAAAACATCGTTAATTTATTAAACACCGACACGCGCCCACACGTGCCCACACGCGCCCACTCACGCGAACACACGCACGTGCGTGCAGTACAGAACATGTCCTCCTTAACTGGTTGAGCCTTTCGCGAACGAATCAGGTTTGTTGAAGTTCAAATGTAAACATTTGAAGTAATATGCGCAGTCGGTTGAATAAAAGAGGGCATTCTTTTGTTAAAATCTTCGACAGAATTTGATCGTTATATCGTGTAACTTACAAAAGTGTGATTTGTCGTACGTCATAATGTATAAAGAGATTATATACGTTTTGTCAGTTTTCCGCTAATTTTTTATCGTTAACAAGAAACAAATTACACAAAAGAATTAACGTGTCTTAGTGGATTTTAGATAGGTTTGATTTTTCGCGAAATGAGTATAAAGTTAAACGAGGAAAGACATAATTGAGGCGGGAACATGTAAATAAGATGTAAATGTGATTAAATAAAATGTAAATGTGATTAAACTGGCCGGAAGTAAAAGAGCACTCGTGTGGTCGGCCGTACACAATCAGACAGGTATTTATGGGGTGATTTCTGGATAATATATTACAGTGAAAATAAATGTTCTATAAAAAGAAGACCTTGGGGGAGGAGCGTGTGAATATAACATAAAATTTGAACGAGTGACTACTAAATACATATTCTTTGTTTTGTCGCATTTACGTATTTCTTAGAAAATTGCGAACTGTTGTATAAACGAGCAATGAAACAAGTGAAGTATCTAATGTGTCCTAATAACATTCATTCCCTATATTCAAATGCAAAGATGAGCCGCAATGGTTTGATCGAATGGTTTGATCGACTGCTGCTTGAAGCCGTCCGACTATTTACTGTGCAGCAGCAGCAGTTACTGTTGTTGTGAACAAATGCTTTCACTATGGTGCAACACTTACCCTAGTCTTCACTTATAGTTTACGCCAGGGTAAAATACTCACTAGTGCATCTTAATTTGATACAGGTACTTGATTGTTATTTTATTACTTTATTATACTCATGTATAATATGTTCATAATAAGTTTATGCTAAATAAAGTTATATTATTAAAGTTCTATTATTAAACCTATAGTTTCTCTTTCTCGAGTTTGTATCAATTCAGTTTTAAATATTATTATTATTATTATCATGACAACTTGGCAACTTTTGTTCGGAATACAGTGTGGAAATAATATGGCATAGGAAGTTCTCTCTCATAATAGTATGTCATAAATCCTGCTGCTCTACAGAATGGAACAATGTCAAGGCAATTAACTGAAATAACCGTCACAGTTGCTTCATTAGTTCGATGGGATTCGACAAGTTCCGCCGCGACGCCTCCAGAATGCTACGTGGGCAGCTTTCGTCAACGTATCATGTCGACTTCATCAGTGCCGATGACGCTGATTGACGTCATCGTACACGTGAGGCAGTTCGTAATTGCCCTCGTCTCTGTTGATGGGGGTTCCGGATTTCCTGATCCAGATTGCTTCCTTGATATGCCGGATTCTTCGGTTGGGTTCCTTGTCAACAATTTTCACTCCCTCCCAGTTTATGATGTGGTTTTTATTTGTTGCATGGTCTGTAAGGGCGGATTTATTGATGGTAGACATCAATCTTTTTTCCACTCCTTGTGTAGTTCTAATTTTTCGTGTTGTCTACATCCTTTCTCTGTTCCTCCAGTCGTGTTTTTAGTAGTCTTCCTGTCTCCCCAATGTACTAAGCACCACAGTTCTGGCATGGTATTTGGTACATCACTTCGCCCTGTTCTTCTAGCTCTACTTTGTCCTTGGGATGTACCAACAGGCGCCTGAGGGTGGTGTGGGGACGCATAGCTGTTGCCTCCAACCACGTCTCTGAGACCCCCTCTACGTATGGGATGACTACTTGGCTCCTGTCATTTCTGTCATTTGTTTTTTTTTTGTTCTTTTTCTTCACACTGCTATCTGTCACCTTTTTCAAGGCCCACGACGGATAGCCACATACTCTTATAACTCCTTTCAAGTATTCCACCTCTTCCTTCTTGTCCCCCTCCTCTGAAGCTATCTCACACCTGCTCATAAGGGTTCTGACAACTCTTTACTTCTGATGTTTGGGGTGGTGGGACACAAAGTTCACGTATTGGTCGGAGTGCGTCTTCATCATGTATACTGTAGATATCACACTGTCATCTTCCTTTCTGGTGAACTTCGCATCCAAGAAGGGTTGTTGTTCTCCTCGTCTTCTCGCATGAAAATGATGCTCCCTGTGGGGTCTACAGTGTTCATGTGTTGTTGTAATTTCTTTGCCTTTCCTGTGTGTACCAAGCAAATTACATCGTCCATATATCGTTTCCAGTTTCTCGGTTGGCAATCTGCCGGTGATGTGGCTATTATTTTCTGCTCCAGGTCCTCCATGTACAGGTTCACAACAATGGGGGATACCAGACTGCCTATGGCTACTCCAAACTTCTGTTGGTAAATTTCTCCTTCAAATCTGAAGTATGTAGTCTCCAGAACAAATTTCAACAACTCCATGATGTCGTCTACATTTAGGTTTGTTCTCTTCTTTAGTGTCTTGTCATTCTCTAGTCTTTTTGTGATTATTTCGCACGCTTCTTTGATCGGGGTCTTCGTGAACAGTGACACAACATCATAGGACACAAATGATTCTCCTTCTTCTACTCTCAGCTTTGTCATTTCTTTCACCAGTTCTTGTGAGTTCTCTGTGTGGTGTTCTGTTTTTCCAACACAACCTTGTCAACTCGATCGGCACAGCAATACGTGACACCGCTAAAGAAGTCCTAGACAAACCAAAGATCAAGCGTCAGCCATGGGTACCTGACGATGTATTGAAGCTTTGCGACCAGAGGCGAGAGCTGGAAAAGAAAACCACTAACGCAAAAGCGCACAAACAGTACCGAGACCTAAATAAAGACATCAGAAAAAGAATGAGAAAATCAAAGAACGACTTGAAAAACGAACGGTACACTGAAATAGAAACTGAACTGAAGGAAAACAACACCAGACAGGCTTATTCCATCTTGAAAGCCCTCACCAAAAAAGGTCAAGCCGATCATCAAACATCGAAAACAAAAACGACACCCTCCTTACCAAAAAAGGCAGTACTTGGGAGATGGACTGAGTAATGCGAATAACTCTACAACTATGAACTAAACACAGATGACAACATCCTCGGAACACCGCCACAAAATAAAAATGCTGATACGCCCATTATCCGAGCAGAAGTAGAAGAGGCAATCAGAATGCTGAAGACACAAACATTCCCCAGCGTAGACAACGTATCAGCTGAACTTATCAAACATGGAGGGAGAGCAATGATAGACGCATTCGTGATCACATACTAAAGATTTTGGAAACCAAGACTTGGACAAAATCGCTTATAATTTAACAAGATTTAACAAGATTTAACAAGATTTGCCATCCAAGCCAAAGGCCCAGATGGCAAGTGGACAAGGAAGCCATTGGCTTATCGAGAGTCCAACAATGTTCACCTACTTATAACCCGCCCTTCTGATATATGTGTCAACCTTGTTTTTAAACATATTCACGCTGCTAGCAGTTACACAATCTGTAGACAGTTTGTTCCATTCATTTACTGTCCTCTGTGAGAACGAGTGCTTCCTGATGTCCAATCTACATTGATCCTTTACTAATTTTACCTCATGTCCTCTAGTTCTGCTATCCTTCTTGAGTGAGAAAAACATATTTCTATCAATATTTTCATACCCATTCAATATCTTAAAAACTTCAATCTGATCTCCTCTTAACCTCCTTGTCTCTAGAGTTGTTAAACCACATTCTTTCAGGCGTTCTTCATAACTAAGGTCTCTAAGTTCTGGAATCATTTTAGTTGCTCTCCTTTGTATGCGTTCAAGCGTATCTATATCCTTCTTACGATATGGTCTCCATGCTTGTATACAGTATTCTAAATGAGGTCTAACTATTGCTTTATAAAGAGGTATAATTAACTTTTTTCCCTTGTATGTTATGTTTCTTCTAATCAATCCAAGAATTTGATTACCCTTTGAAGCTGCAATACCACACTGCTCTGAAACTTTCATATCAGCGCTTATTGTAACTCCTAAGTCCTTTTCTTTTACAGTAGTACCAAGAACAGTAGCTCCCATTTTATAGTTTACATTCAAGTTCCCATGTCCTGTATGTAGGCATTTACATTTCCCAAAATTGAACAGCATCTGCCATTTCTCAGACCATTTCACTAATCTGTCTAGATCGTTTTGTAAATGTTGTTTATCACCATCAGTATTAACCTTTCTAAACAGTTTTGTGTCGTCCGCAAATTTCAGTACGTTACTTGTTATACTGTCGTCCAAGTCATTGATATAAATTAAGAATAATATAGGTCCTAATACTGATCCTTGAGGTACCCCACTCAAAACCGATTTCCAATTTGAAACTTCGCCATCTACTACAACTCGTTGTCTTCTGTCAGTCAGCCATTGTTCTATCCAGTCAGTTATGCTATCCCCGATACCATGGGCTTTTAATTTAAGTAGCAATCTTTGATGTGGCACTTTGTCAAAAGCTTTCTGAAAATCTAAGTAGATAATATCTACTGGCGATCCCTCGTCTATCCACTTAGTGATTTCTTCCAAAAAACATAACACATTTGTTAAGCATGACCTCGCTTTAAGGAATCCATGTTGAGATGAATTTAATAATTTATGCTTAACGAGGAAGTCCACCATATGGTCTTTAATTAACCTTTCTAATAATTTACAAATCACTGACGTTAAACTCACTGGTCTGTAATTCTCTGACTTATTTCTCGAACCCTTTTTAAATAATGGTATGATGTTTAAAACTAAATAATAATGATACAAAAGAAAGGGAACTTACACTGCTGTAAGAACTACTGAACTATAAGTCTGATCAGCCATCCCAGTAAAATAATGTTAAGAATCATACTCAACCGACTCAAAGGCAAAGCAGAAAAACTGCTATCAGAAAACAAACAGGCTTCAGGCCGAAAAGAAGCACAAACGAACAAATCTTCAACATAAAACTGTTCATCGAGAAACATTTTGATCACCATCAATACCTATATCACAATTTCATCGACTTCAAAAAGGCATTTGATCTTGTGTGGCACAACGGACTCTGGCGAGTAATGCGACGATATAACATTGACGAAGGACTAGTGACACTACTCGAACCGCTGAATGGACCATCAACGAGTGCAGTGTTACACGAAGAAGAAATTGGACAATCGTTTCGAACATCGGTCTGAGTACGCCAGGGATGCTTTTTGTCGCCAGGGCTGTTCAACCTATACTTTGAAAATATCATGCAAGAAGCTCTACACAACTTCAATGGCACGATATCGATCAACGGAAGAGTGATCAGCAACCACCGATTCGCTGGAAGAAAGGAGGAGTTACAAGAACGTACAACAACACTGGAAAGGAGAGCACGTGCTTACGGAATGGAGGTAAACTCCCATGAGTAAGATCGTCGTCAACAGCAGAATAGCGCCGCGAACTACTATAATTATTAATAAATGGAGAACGCGTCGAAGAAGCAACACTGTTCAAGGACCTCGGGTCGATCATCCCCTCTGAGGCCGACTCCACAGAGGAAATATGCACACGGATAAACCTGGCAACATCAGCGATAGCAAAACTCAAGAAGATATGGAGCAACAACAACATCAAAATAACAACAACATCAAAACAACAACAACATCAAAACAACAACAACATCAAAACAACAACAACATCAAAACAACAACAACATCAAAACAACAACAACAACAAGGATACGACTCTATAAAATCTTGGTTGTGTCAGTGCTGATATAGGGATGCGGAAGCTGGACCTTAAAGCCGAGTCCGAACGAAGAACAGCCGCATTTGAGATGAAATTTTGTTAGAAGGATCCTGACAATTTCCTACAGAGACCACATAACAAATATATCAGTATCAAGTATCAAGCCATCACCGAAGCCGCAGGACCACAAGAACCACTTTTGGCCACAGTAAAACGCCGAAAACTCCAATGGTCCGGTCATACAACCAGACACAACACACTTGCCAAGGAAATACTACAAGACACGGTCAAAGGCGGCAGAAAACGAGGAAGACACAACAATGTACCTGGACAACATTCGAGATTGGACAGATCTGGAGCCACAGGAATTTTGCGATGCTGCCAACAACCGTCCCAAATGGAGAAAATCTCTGTGG
The DNA here is from genome assembly GCA_033239005.1 of Lamellibrachia satsuma. Classification (NCBI taxonomy): domain Eukaryota; kingdom Metazoa; phylum Annelida; class Polychaeta; order Sabellida; family Siboglinidae; genus Lamellibrachia; species Lamellibrachia satsuma. The sequence continues at coordinate 5,525,278 of BSQZ01000022.1, read as the reverse complement.
AAGCCTCCAAGCGCGCACCAATACGACCGGCCGGGTCAAGGGATGATTGGGAATGGATTGGGATGTAGCGGTGCAGTTGTGTATGGTGATGTAGCAGTGTATTTGTGCATGGCGATGTAGTGGTAAACTTGTGCATGCTGATGTAGCGGTGTACTTGTGAATGGTGATGTAGCGGTGTACTTGTGAATGGTGATGTAGCGGTGTACTTGTGAATGATGATGTAGCGGTGTACTCGTGAATGGTGATGTAGCGGTGTACTTGTGAATGATGATGTAGCG
>BSQZ01000022.1:5485000-5520000 GCA_033239005.1 Lamellibrachia satsuma | reverse complement strand
TAATCACCTTCGAAACACTTCGTTAGTGTTATGAAGCTAGGTTCAAAACAGCCTTGAGTGTTTTCAACCAAGGTTCAACACAATACAGCGTCCAAGTTGATCTGCGATGTTTTTTTTTATCACAATACCATGATTGGTTAATCATAAAATCATGTCATGTAGTTTTAGCGATATAATTATGTTTTAACATTTTGTCCGAACAGATGTGTCTTAATTAAGCCCCGGTTTAAATTATTTTTATCTGTCAAGACAAATCGACCGATTTTCAACTTGAAAAGAGTGTTTTATAACCTGGGTTGAAAAAACACTACTGTAGAGTTGTTAACGGTTGAGTATTTTGAACGTTCTATACCGGCAGACAGAAATATGTCACTGTCAAATACCCCACCCCACAGTTAATACATGATTGTCATTGGCCATTTAATTTTCAGTGAGCGCCGTGAGATGTCGCTGTGATACGAGGTCTTGTTTACGTTCGTTCACCAGAAGGCGCCACGAATCCAATATAATCGTTTCTAGCTGGTGAATCTGTCCTGTCAAATAAGAGCAATCATGTATGTATTTCATCTCACCTTATTGTTTTAATTATACAAACAACACTACGGGATCTTTTGTTTTCTTTCATGGCAATAAACTAGTGCATTAGTTGAAATATACAAGGGAAATGTAATCAGACTTACTTAAGACTTAATTGCACTCAGAAGAGTAGGTGTCTATTGTTCGCGCGTGCTACTAATATATTAATAACACACATTTTATTCATCTTCTTTAGTATTATTTCTCGAAAATGGTGCGAATGTATCGGAATAGATCACTGTTACATTCTCTGGGCGTATAGTGCATCGGACGAGGTCACCGTTACATCTCGTGGACGTGTAGTGCAGTTGATCATGTAACCGTTACATCTCATTGGCGAGTAGTGCAGTTGACACTGTCACCGTTACACTCCTGGGCGTGTAGTGCAGTTGACACTGTCACCGTTACACCCCTGGGCGTGTAGTGCTTCGGACGAGGTCAATGTTACATCTCATGGGCGTGTAGTACAGCTGACCATGTCACCGTTACACCCCTAGGCGTGTAGTGAATCTGACAAGGTCACAGTTACAACACTAGGCGTGTAGTGCATCTGAGGAGGTCACCGTTACATCCTCTTGGCGCGTAGTGCATTGGATGAGGTCCTACAGAGAAGTGTTGTGGAGAACTGTTATTATTTTAAGATCTACCAGGGAAGTGTTGAGGGGAAGTGCTATTATTTGAAGAAGTGTTATGGGAAACAGTTGTTATGTGTAGTTATGCGTTTTATGTGTTGTTATGTGTTGTTATGTGTAGTTATGTGTTGTTATGTGTAGTTATGTGTTGTTATGTGTAGTTATGTGTTGTTATGTGTTGTTATGTGTTGTTATGTGTAGTTATGTGTTGTTATGTGTAGTTATGTGTTGTTATGTGTAGTTATGCAGGAAGCTGTTGAAGAGAATTGTTGTTATTTTGTGAAGTTCTACAGGGAAGAGATAAGAGGTAATGTTGTTATGTGAAGCGCATTTATTAAACCTATCCTATGATATGGATGATCCAAAAATACGACTATGCACTTGTCGCAGTTAGTGAAAGACATTAATGGGAGTCGCATTCGGAAATGTCATTAAAGGCCTGTGGGGCTAGATAAAAAATCAAAGCTGTGCTCTAATAATCGTAATGTGCTGCTTGGTTTCATGTAGAGAAAAACTATCAAAGATACAAGGATAAATTAATTGGTTATACAAACCCTTCAAAGTGAATGCGCCGGTGCACGCATCGACTCCGGGCGCTGGGATTTTATAATGAAACCATTAAAAAGGCATTCAAGAGATGTCAGCTGAACGGAATCTGGCGTGTGGCGGGTGAAGTCTGATGAGAGTCTGGTGAAGATACAATCCGCAGACTGAGATGTTCCACGGAGTTCCTAAACCAAATTAATCAACCGAAACAAAATGTTATATGCATGACTATGCGTAACACATCTATCCATCATGTTGGGATATGCGCAGTAGCGAAGTGGTTAGAGCATATATACACACAAACAATGCACACATCAACACACACACACACACACACACACACACACACACACACACACACACACACACACACACACACACACACACACACACACACACACGCACGCACGCACGCACGCACGCACGCACGCACGCACGCACGCACGCACACACGCACGCACGCACGCACACACACACACACGCACGCACGCACGCACGCGCACGCACGCACACACACACCAACACGCGCACGGGCACACGCACACGCACACGCACATGCATATATATATATATATATATATATATATATATATATATATATATATATATGTGTGTGTGTGTGTGTGTGTGTGTGTGTGTGTGTGTGTGTGTGTGTGTGTGTGTGTGTGTGTGTGTGTGTGTGTGTCCATCATTGCATTTACACGTTGGTTGTAACATAAAATATACATTTGATTGTATTTTAACTGTAACACGCCCTCCTCAGTTGATTGTATTAGAGGTGTAACACGCCCTCCTCAGTTGATTGTATTAGAAGTGTAACACGCCCTCCTCAGTTGATTGTATTAGAAGTGTAACACGCCCTCCTCAGTTGATTGTATTAGAAGTGTAACACGCCCTCCTCAGTTGATTGTGTTAGAGGTGTAACACGCCCTCCTCAGTTGATTGTATTAGAAGTGTAACACGCCCTCCTCAGTTGATTGTATTAGAAGTGTAACACGCCCTCCTCAGTTGATTGTATTATAACTGTAACACGCCCTCCTCAGTTGATTGTATTAGAGGTGTAACACGCCCTCCTCAGTTGATTGTATTAGAAGTGTAACACGCCCTCCTCAGTTGATTGTATTAGAAGTGTAACACGCCCTCCTCAGTTGATTGTGTTAGAGGTGTAACACGCCCTCCTCAGTTGATTGTATTAGAAGTGTAACACGCCCTCCTCAGTTGATTGTATTAGAAGTGTAACACGCCCTCCTCAATTCATTTAGGCCTTCTAAGGTCAGGTTCGTTGATGTTCAAATCCGTGGTGCGTGAATAATTTAAGCAATATTCACAACTGGTTAAATAAAATACTTTTGTTGAAATCACCGAAATAACTTACTTTGATTATTAGAACGAGTACGAGGGTGTGGACAGCCTTATGTTGTAGTATATATAGCCGTTCCACTTTTGCCCGATTTTTAACCGAACCCTGTCGTATTGGATACTACGTAGATACTATATAGATACTATGTAGATAGGACAAATCTTCGCAAAATGAAAATGAAACAAGACTAGCGAAAAAAAAAAAAATACAAAAAAAAATACATCAACAGAATTTATACAGTACATATTAATTGCAATATGTCGATACAGGGTGAAATGAAGTGTGACGCTTATAACGTTAAAATTTTTATTAATTTACCTTAATATATATATATATATATATATATATATATATATATATATATATATATATATATATATATATATATACATATATACATATATACATATATACATATATACATATATACATACATACATACATGCATACATACATACATACATACATACATACATATGCAGAAAAAAATACTTGATTGAAAGCATAACTACTTTTTACACTATAGTATGATTATTGTCAAGATTAAAAATGCAACATAACAACTTTCATTTATGTTCAAACGAAAATAGTGGAACATGAATTAAAAAACATTCCAGAATATTTCACACGTTTGACATTCGACTGAACATTGAGTTAATTACACTGATAACATAAACACACCTGATGTTTATATTTTTCACAGGAAATATTTAAAGAATTTATCACGTAACCATTCATTTGTCAGCGTTGTTAACTGCATCTAGAGACGTTTGGTGGTTCACGGTGAACAGGAACCTGTCTGCAGTTAAAGCGACGTAGACGGTGTTTGGACGACGCTACAAGTGCAGGTGCGACGTATCAACAGCAGGACACTCATTACTATTCCACTCCACAACTACAAACCATAATGAGAAAACGTTCATTGAAAATACGCCTAAAATATCCACAGTTAAACAAACACCGGCGTGCAGACACATATTAATGCTACCCCAAATACCTGTCAATAGTTTCGATGCATTGGTGCATTTGACGAGGCGGCCCGAATCATTGGCTCGCGTAGAAAGAGTTACTGGTTGCATACTTATTTAGCGCCCGTCGCTAAATCTTGAATATGGAATAAAGCATTCAGGCAATATGTGTCTAAGTGATTGACGACGTCCGTGTGTCCTTCGTGTGAATGCACAGACTGACGCGGCTCTGATCGCTGCCATTCTTGCTAATGCCTGACTACGAACGAAACTATAAAGGCGAGGCACGTTCGGCGGTGGTAAATCTGATATTAATCCGACGACGCAGCTCGTCATTTGTCACGGCCGAAAAAGCGCGCTCACTCGCCGACTTGACGCGATCGTTGATCCTGTCAATGGCCGGAGCCGGGCTGTTTCAAGATTGAGCCACCTTCGGTCATCGCTAGCGCATTTCTCTCGCTTAATCTCGCTGCTACACAACATTACAAAATGTTGCTGGCCCAACGAGCCGTGAGCATTTGACGAAGTGCCTGATGACAGTGGCGCCTCCCGTGGCCGTAGAGCGCCATTTGGGCATTTAAAACTCCTACAATAAAATTTTCTCGCTCGTCTTGTTTACTCCTTTCTGTCTAGTATCGACTACGACAGCGCTGTGACGGTTCCTGTTTACAAGGGCGTAGAACCGAGACCTGTAGTGTCTACTGGAACCCACGTCTTCGACTCCAGACCCGAAACAGTGACAGCGCTAATGTATTCATATATTTATAAGCTGGAGCAACTGGATAACTGCGGAAACAACATATACATGTACTTCATTTTATTTTGTGAATCCATCACTTTTCTTTTTTCCTTTTCCATTCGTACGTGCTTTGAAAATATAAAAAAAAATAGGTTTCGCTGGATTTCGAACCCAGGACCTTTCGCGTGTGATGCGAACGTGATAACCACTACACTACGAAACCATCCGTTAAATTTCGTACTAAAGAAGTACGACTAAACTGGCTATATCCAGTGACGTATTGGTGCTGGGGCGGGGATGGTAGGGCGAGGGGTGCTGGGCCGGGGTGTGCATTGGGTCATGCCACATTTTGGCATAATATTGTAGAATAAGGTAATACGAAGAACATGTAATAATATCAATTACTAAAAAAATACGTGGTTGCAGAATGTTGCCCTTGTACAACCTCCTCAATGGTTGTAGAATGAGGCCCTTGTACAACATCCTCATTGGTTGTAGATTGCTGCCCTTGTACAACATCCTCCTTGGTTGTAGATTGCTGCCCTTGTACAACATCCTCCTTGGTTGTAGATTGCTGCCCTTGTACAACATCCTCCTTGGTTGTAGATTGCTGCCCTTGTACAACATCCTCCTTGGTTGTAGAATGCTGCCCTTGTACAACATCCTCATTGGTTGTAGATTGCTGCCCTTGTACAACATCCTCCTTGGTTGTAGATTGCTGCCCTTGTACAACATCCACCTTGGTTGTAGAATGCTGCACTTGTACAACATCCTCATTGGTTGTAGATTGCTGCACTCGTACAACATCCTCCTTGGTTGTAGATTGCTGCCCTTGTACAACATCCTCCTTGGTTGTAGAATGCTGCCCTTGTACAACATCCTTATTGGTTGTAGATTGCTGCCCTTGTACAACATCCTCCTTGGTTGTAGAATGTTGCCCTTGTACAACACCCTCCTTGGTTGTAGAATGCTGCCCTTGTACAACCTCCTCATTGGTTGTAGATTGCTGCCCTTGTACAAGATCCTCATTGGTTGTAGATTGCTGCCCTTGTACAACATCCTCCTTGTTTGTAGAATGCTGCCCTTGTACAACATCCTCCTTGGTTGTAGAATGCTGCCCTTGTACAACCTCCTCCTTGGTTGTAGAATGTTGCCTTTGTACAACATCCTCCTTGGTTGTAGAATGTTGCCCTTGTACAACATCCTCCTTGGTTGTAGAATGTTGCCCTTGTACAACATCCTCCTTGGTTGTAGAATGTTGCCCTTGTACAACCTCCTCCTTGGTTGTAGAATGTTGCCCTTGTACAACATCCTCCTTGGTTGTAGAATGCTGCCATTGTACAACATCCTCCTTGGTTGTAGAATGCTGCCCTTGTACAACCTCCTCATTGGTTGTAGATTGCTGCCCTTGTACAACATCCTCCTTGGTTGTAGAATGCTGCCCTTGTACAACATCCTCCTTGGTTGTAGAATGCTGCCCTTGTACAACATCCTCCTTGGTTGTAGAATGCTGCCCTTGTACAACATCCTCCTTGGTTGTAGAATGCTGCCCTTGTACAACCTCCTCATTGGTTGTAGATTGCTGCCCTTGTACAACATCCTCCTTGGTTGTAGAATGCTGCCCTTATACAGCATCCTCCTTGGTTGCAGAATGTTGCCCTTGTACAACCTCCTCATTGGTTGTAGATTGCTACCCTTGTACAACATCCTCCTTGGTTGTAGAATGCTGCCCTTGTACAACCTCCTGCTTGGTTGTAGAATGCTGCCCTTGTACAACATCCTCCTTGGTTGTAGAATGCTGCCCTTGTACAACCTCCTGCTTGATTGTAGAATGCTGCCCTTTTACAACATCCTCCTTGGTTGTAGAATGCTGCCCTTGTACAACCTCCTCCTTGGTTGTAGAATGCTGCCCTTGTACAACATCCTCCTTGGTTGTAGAATGCTGCCCTTGTACAACATCCTCCTTGGTTGTAGATTGCTGCCCTTGTACAACATCCTCCTTGGTTGTAGAATGCTGCCCTTATACAGCATCCTCCTTGGTTGCAGAATGTTGCCCTTGTACAACCTCCTCATTGGTTGTAGATTGCTACCCTTGTACAACATCCTCCTTGGTTGTAGAATGCTGCCCTTGTACAACCTCCTCATTGGTTGTAGATTGCTGCCCTTGTACAACCTCCTGCTTGGTTGTAGAATGCTGCCCTTGTACAACATCCTCCTTGGTTGTAGAATGTTGCCCTTGTACAACATCCTCCTTGGTTGTAGAATGTTGCCCTTGTACAACATCCTCCTTGGTTGTAGAATGCTGCCCTTGTACAACATCCTCCTTGGTTGTAGAATGCTGCCCTTGTACTACCTCCTCGTTGGTTGTAGAATGCTGCCCTTGTACTACCTCCTGCTTGTTTGTAGAATGCTGCCCTTGTACAACATCCTCCTTTGTTGTAGAATGCTGCCCTTGTACAACATCCTCATTGGTAGTAGAATGCTGCCCTTGTACAACATCCTCATTGGTAGTAGAATGCTGCCCTTGTACTACCTCCTCGTTGGTTGTAGAATGCTGCCCTTGTACAACATCCTCCTTGGTAGTAGAATGCTGCCCTTGTACAACCTCCTCATTGGTTGTAGATTGCTGCCCTTGTACAACCTCCTGCTTGGTTGTAGAATGCTGCCCTTGTACAACATCCTCCTTGGTTGTAGAATGTTGCCCTTGTACAACATCCTCCTTGGTTGTAGAATGTTGCCCTTGTACAACATCCTCCTTGGTTGTAGAATGCTGCCCTTGTACAACATCCTCCTTGGTAGTAGAATGCTGCCCTTGTACTACCTCCTGCTTGGTTGTAGAATGCTGCCCTTGTACTACCTCCTCGTTGGTTGTAGAATGCTGCCCTTGTACTACCTCCTGCTTGGTTGTAGAATGCTGCCCTTGTACAACATCCTCCTTTGTTGTAGATTGCTGCCCTTGTACTACCTCCTCGTTGGTTGTAGAATGCTGCCCTTGTACTACCTCCTGCTTGGTTGTAGAATGCTGCCCTTGTACTACCTCCTCGTTGGTTGTAGAATGCTGCCCTTGTACTACCTCCTGCTTGGTTGTAGAATGCTGCCCTTGTACAACATCCTCCTTTGTTGTAGAATGCTGCCCTTGTACAACATCCTCATTGGTAGTAGAATGCTGCCCTTGTACAACATCCTCATTGGTAGTAGAATGCTGCCCTTGTACTACCTCCTCCTTGGTTGCAGAATGTTGCCCTTGTACAACCTCCTCATTGGTTGTAGATTGCTGCCCTTGTACAACATCCTCCTTGGTTGTAGAATGCTGCCCTTGTACAACATCCTCCTTTGTTGTAGAATGCTGCCCTTTACAACATCCTCATTGGTAGTAGAATGCTGCCCTTGTACAACATCCTCATTGGTAGTAGAATGCTGCCCTTGTACTACCTCCTCCTTGGTTGCAGAATGCTGCCCTTGTACAATATCCTCCCTGGTTGTAAAATGTTGCCCTTGTACAACATCCTCCTTGGTTGTAGAATGCTGCCCTTGTACAACCTCCTGCTTGGTTGTAGAATGCTGCCCTTGTACAACATCCTCCTTGGTTGCAGATTGCTGCCCTTGTACAGGATCCTCCTTGTTCGTAGAATGCTGCCCTTGTACAATCTCCTGCTTGGTTGTAGAATGCTGCCCTTGTACTACCTCCTCGTTGGTTGTAGAATGCTGCCCTTGTACTACCTCCTGCTTGGTTGTAGAATGCTGCCCTTGTACAACATCCTCCTTTGTTGTAGAATGCTGCCCTTGTACTACCTCCTCGTTGGTTGTAGATTGCTGCCCTTGTACTACCTCCTCGTTGGTTGTAGAATGCTGCCCTTGTACTACCTCCTGCTTGGTTGTAGAATGCTGCCCTTGTACAACATCCTCCTTTGTTGTAGAATGCTGCCCTTGTACTTCCTCATGCTTGGTTGTAGAATGCTGCCCTTGTACTACCTCCTCGTTGGTTGTAGAATGCTGCCCTTGTACTACCTCCTGCTTGGTTGTAGAATGCTGCCCTTGTACAACATCCTCCTTTGTTGTAGAATGCTGCCCTTGTACTACCTCCTCGTTGGTTGTAGATTGCTGCCCTTGTACTACCTACTCGTTGGTTGTAGAATGCTGCCCTTGTACTTCCTCCTGCTTGGTTGCAGAATGCTGCCCTTGTACAACCTCCTCCTTTGTTGTAGAATGCTGCCCTTGTACAACATCCTCATTGGTAGTAGAATGCTGCCCTTGTACAACATCCTCATTGGTAGTAGATTGCTGCCCTTGTACAACATCCTCATTGGTAGTAGAATGCTGCCCTTGTACTACCTCCTCCTTGGTTGCAGAATGCTGCCCTTGTACAATATCCTCCCTGGTTGTAAAATGTTGCCCTTGTACAACATCCTCCTTGGTTGTAGAATGCTGCCCTTGTACAACCTCCTGCTTGGTTGTAGAATGCTGCCCTTGTACAACATCCTCCTTGGTTGCAGATTGCTGCCCTTGTACAGGATCCTCCTTGTTCGTAGAATGCTGCCCTTGTACAATCTCCTGCTTGGTTGTAGAATGCTGCCCTTGTACTACCTCCTCCTTGGTTGTAGAATGCTGCCCTTGTACAACCTCCTCCTTGGTTGTAGAATGCTGCCCTTGTACAACCTCCTCCTTGGTTGTAGAATGCTGGCCTTGTACAACATCCTCCTTGGTTGCAGATTGCTGCCCTTTTACAGCATTCTCCTTGGTCGTAGAATGCTGCCCTTGTACAATCTCCTGCTTGGTTGTAGAATGCTGCCCTTGTAGTACCTCCTCCTTGGTTGTAGAATGCTGCCCTTGTACAACCTCCTCCTTGGTTGTAGAATGCTGCCCTTGTACAACCTCCTCCTTGGTTGTAGAATGCTGCCCTTGTACAACCTCCTCCTTGGTTGTAGAATGCTGCCCTTGTACAACATCCTCCTTGGTTGCAGATTGCTGCCCTTGTACAGCATCCTCCTTGGTCATAGAATGCTGCCCTTGTACAATCTCCTGCTTGGTTGTAGAATGCTGCCCTTGTAGTACCTCCTCCTTGGTTGTAGAATGCCGCCCTTGTACAACCTCCTCCTTGGTTGTAGAATGCTGCCCTTGTACAACCTCCTCCTTGGTTGTAGAATGCTGCCCTTGTACAACATCCTCCTTGTTTGTAGAATGTTGCCCTTGTACAACCTCCTCCTTGTTCGTAGAATGCTGCCCTTGTACAACCTCCTCCTTGGTTGTAGAATGCTGCCCTTGTACTACCTCCTCCTTGGTTGTAGAATGCTGCCCTTGTACTAACTCCTCCTTGGTTGTAGAATGCTACCCTTGTACAACCTCCTCCTTGGTTGCAGAATGCTGCCCTTGTACAACCTCCTCCTTGGTTGTAGAATGCTGCCCTTGTACAACCTCCTCCTTGGTTGTAGAATGCTGCCCTTGTACTACCTCCTCCTTGGTTGTAGAATGCTGCCCTTGTACAACCTCCTCCTTGGTTGTAGAATGCTGCCCTTGTACAACATCCTCCTTGGTTGTAGAATGCTGCCCTTGTTCAACCTCCTCCTTGGTTGTAGAATACTGCCCTTGTGCAACCTCCTCCTTGGTTGTAGAATGCTGCCCTTGTACAATATCCTCCCTGGTTGTAGATTGCTGCCCTTGTACAACCTCCTCCTTGGTTGTAGAATGCTGCCCTTGTACAATATCCTCCCTGGTTGTAGAATGCTGCCCTTGTACAACCTCCTCCTTGGTTGTTAAATGTTGCCCTTGTACAACATTCTCCTTGGTTGTAGAATGCTGCCCTTGTACAATATCCTCCCTGGTTGTAGAATGCTGCCCTTGTACAATATCCTCCCTGGTTGTAAAATGTTGCCCTTGTACAACCTCCTCCTTGGTCGTAGAATGTACAAGGGCAACAATCTACAACCAAGGAGGAGGTTGTACAAGGGCAGCATTCTACAACCAAGGAGGAGGTTGTACAAGGGCAACATTCTACAACCAAGGAGGATGTTGTACAAGGGCAGCATTCTACGAACAAGGAGGAGGTTGTACAAGGGCAGCATTCTACAACCAAGGAGGAGGTAGTACAAGGGCAGCATTCTACAACCAAGGAGGAGGTTGTACAAGGGCAACATTCTACAACCAAGGAGGAGGTAGTACAAGGGCAACATTCTACAACCAAGGAGGAGGTTGTACAAGGGCAACATTCTACAACCAAGGAGGAGGTTGTACAAGGGCAGCAATCTACAACCAGGGAGGATATTGTACAAGGGCAGCATTCTACAACCAAGGAGGAGGTTGCACAAGGGCAGTATTCTACAACCAAGGAGGAGGTTGAACAAGGGCAGCATTCTACAACCAAGGAGGATGTTGTACAAGGGCAGCATTCTACAACCAAGGAGGAGGTTGTACTAGACATATTTTAGTGTAAAATATTGAATCGAGGAAGTTCCTTTAGCTGGACGGAATCGTGTCGTGTTCTTCGTTCATGATATATTTAATTTACGTGGGTGTTAGGGTCGTGGAATTAATTAATTATGTGATACATCTGCGTGGATGGACACGGCGTTGGAGGTAACGTTCAGTGGCGATGTCCTAAATTCTATAAAAACAAAACACAAACTATATATGTTTTCCTTGAGAAAACCAACAGTGTTCAATGAAATTAATTATAAAAGATACAAAAACAAATTAAGGCAACTTATTAATATAGCAGAAAACTATCACTATCAGAAGGAGTTTGATAAGCACAAGAGCAACTTGAAAAAAGCTGGGCATGTGATAAGGGAAATCATAAGTAAGAGGACAGCATTTTCATGTAGCCAAGAGTTCTTAATCAACGGTAACTTAACACAAAACAAGCAATTAATAGCTGATAAATTTAATGAGTATTTCACGACCATTGGATCAGAATTAGCTAATGAAATACCATTCGTCACAGAAAGCCTAACGATTATCTTGATGGAATTTATAAAAACTCTATGTTTTTAGCACCTGCAACCACAGATGAGATAAGGATAATTATAGAGAAATTGAAAAATTGTAGTTCCGGCTGGGATGGCTTAAAACCAAATATTATCAAACAGACTTACTCTGGTATGTTTGGGCCATTATGCCACATTATAAATTTATCATTTGACAAATGATATGTACCAGATGAACTAAAAATAGCTAATGTAGTGCCAATTTTTAAGAAAGGTGATGCTACACTAATTAAAAACTATAGACCTATTTCTATATTACAAGTATTTTCAAAGATTGTTGAAAGATTAATATATAATAGATTAAATAAATATATAGTTAAACACAATGTTTTGTCAAACTCCCAGTTTGGATTTAAAAAAGGATATTCAACGTATATGGCTCTAACAATATTAATTGACAAAATAACCAGTGCAATGGACAAAAAAGAACATGTAATTGGACTATTTTTAGATTTTGCTAAAGCATTTGATACTGTTAACCATGATATCCTATTAAGAAAACTTGATGATTATGGAATCAGAGGAATAGCGCTCCAGTGGTTTCAAAGTTATTTGTATGGAAAACAACTAACAGTAAAATTTAATGGAATCAATTCTGTTCTTAAAAATATAACATGTGGAGTACCACAAGGGTCAATATTAGGACCCTTACTATTCCTTATATATGTAAATGATTTAGGTGCTGTTTCTCAGATCACCTTCCCCATTATGTATGCAGATGATACTAAAATCTTTATCCAAGGAAAAGATTTGCCAAAAATGGAAAAAGATTTAAATATTGAAATAAAAAAGCTATCACTTTGGCTCAAAAGTAATAAACTCTCACTGAATATAAAAAAACATGTACAATGACCTTTAGCAATACTCCCAGTATAAGAAACAGATGTAATGACATATACATAGATGGAATAGGAATAGACACTGTTAATCATACGCAATTTTTGGGAGTGACAATAGATAATAAAATCAACTGGAGTAACCATATAAAGTACATATGTAATAAAATTTCTAAGAGCATAGGCATTATCAAAAAGGTAAAGAGCAAACTGAACAAGAAGACATTGGTTAACCTATATTATACATTTATTTACCCATATATTACTTATTGTAATGTAGTATGGGGAAGAGCCCCAACAATATATTTATCTAAAATTTATATATTGCAGAAAAGAATAATACGAATAATTAGTCATGTTGGATTTAGAAACCACGCACAGTTTTTATTCAAGACATATCAAATTATGAACATTTATCAACTAAACAAATATATAAACTGCGTGCTAATGTATAAACATAATAGGGGTATGTTACCAAATATATTTAATGACATGCTTACACATCATACTACTTTACACAGTTATAACATGAGACAAGAAACAGTTTATAAAATACCATACTGTAAAACCAACACAAGACAAAATACACTGGCATATGTTGGTCCCAAATTATGGAATACTATTGTTAAAAAGAACCACTTGGATGATTGTACGTCTACTTATATTTTTAAAAAGACAGTGAAACACTACATATGGGGAACCTACGAACAAGACTACTCTAGTCAATTATGATATACCAGTATAATTTAGTATAATAGTCCTATGTATTATTATATGTGAATGACTTATTTGTGGTAACCTTTTTTATCATATCTTATAACAAACAAGTTATTGATTATACAAATGTGGTATACTTGTATTAGGAATCACTTGTGAACAACTTTTTTTTTTTAAAGAATAGACATCGTGGCGCATAATATATTTAATTTATAATTGAAAAAGGAAACATAAGCAATTTGCTTCTTTTCCATTGTCTTAAATGTGTTTAGTAGTTGATCGGCTGATTGATTGTATGTATATGAATTTATGTTATTTGAGACAATAAACATTATTATTATATTATTAAAGTTCTCATTAACTGACATTGAAAGTATGTGTGGAGCAAGTGACTGACCGCTTCAGAGATTGACATCTCGCCCTACGTGATTAACAGTTCCACATAAGTCATTATATTTCTAACCAAGCTAACTTTGGTGGGTGAATATAACTATCGTTCAATAATTGCCTATTTGGTCTGCTGCCGCGTCCGTCTCGCATGTATCCGCGTGACATGTGCACTCATTGATTTGAGTTATGATGCGTTACTAACGGTGATATTCGTTTGCAGTTGTTTTGCTATTTCCAGGACGAACACGTTTAGAAAACTGCTAACTAAGGTCGTATGATTCCTTCGACGTTACACGCGGCGTGAACAACTGACAAGTAGTAATAAACCAAGACTTAGAGTTGACACTTGTGTTTAATATATAACATGTATTTTCGGTTAACGATGACATGCTTGCACGATAATTTCACCACGCGACATTTCGATAGCAGACTTGGGTGCTCGGAAATCGTTTATAATACAGCGATTTTTATTACGATAGGGAGTTACCTAATATAAATAAAGATCGGATACGATGATTACTGATCGAACGGTGAATTGAGATTAATCGTGGTTGACCTAAGTTCATACGTCTAACTGCGCGATAAAAATCTCCGCCCGAGATGCTAGCTCGGCGGTAGTCGACGTGACCAGGACGACGAAGTGTGTCACAGCGAGCATCGAGAGTCGTGTGTTGTTGCTGGTGGGCCGGGGTGACCCAGTCCAAGGCGTGGGAAGCGTCCAATCATGGGGCAACCTCAGCCAATGTACGTTGCTGTTTGTCTCTGCATCGTGTTAAACGTAACGACATTTTTACATCGCGTATCTAGTTTTATTTTAGCTACACATACTGGCTCACATTGCGATGTCAGTGTGACTCCGAGAGTCAAGAGTCAGTGCAGTGCACATACACACATAGACACATATACACTTAGACACATAGACACATAGACACATATACACTTAGACACATAGACACATACACACATAGAGACATATATACTTAGACTCATAGACACATACACACATAGACACATATACACTTAGACACATAGACACATACACACATAGACACATATACACTTAGACACATAGACACATACACACATAGACACATACTCACATACACACACATACACACACACACACACACACACACACACACACACACACACACACACACACACACACTTCTCGTTCCCGAAAGGTCAATGCATATAATTAGGAGATAACATCTCTTAACTTTGTAGTCAGCGTCCTTGCTGAATAAAAGGGATTGGGTAGTTCAAAGTTAGGGTGTTCCCAGATTCGGGCCAGCTCTTGCCCGGATGTCATCGACGTCGATCGTGTTTCTGTTTTGTTTTCATTCATGGTACCGAGCTCTATCGATCAACTGGGGTGAAGACCGGACACCATTGAAGCTCTTGCACTAGCTCATTGACATACTCCTATATCTATCAAGGAGTATTCGTGTGTAGGTGTTGCTGCATCCAATGTATTAAATCAACCCAATTTTATTGAACCAAAACACATTATTTACCATTCTCCGAAAATGTATTGACAAATAATCTATAAATAAATCAACCCGCCCCACGGATACTTGTGTTCTATAGAAAGCAGCGGCCGTGTTTGTATTGCACTTCGTAAGAGCTTCTTCCAGAAACTTGGCAGTTCCTTCAATCATTCACAATTTCGTATCAGCAATCTGCTTTTATCGTCGAGCGAGTATTGATCACTTGACGTGGGATTCTCCGTCTTACTCGCGGCTCTTCGTCGGTGCGTCTGTTTCAGCGGCAGCCGCACACGTTCACACCCGGTGCACCGTTGTGGGCGTCTTACCGTCATCAATGTCGGAAGCGTAGAGTTACATCATTAATCATTCCCCTATAGACTAGAGCGATAAGCCCGCTACCTGCCGGGAATCAGGCGTAGACCTCCGGCCGGCATCTCATTGTATGGCAAAAACAGTTCCAGCCACTGCCATAGGGGTAAGACCACAGTTGACCTTCCTGTTTATTGTTTCACACGAATGTAGGGCGCATGAAATTGTAAAATGGTAACTTAATAAATTAATATTATGTGACATGAGTGCCTTTGAGCAGGAATGTTCACAGGTTTGTTTGTAGAAGCTATTGGCTGTGAAACAGTGCATTTTTTTAAAGAGTGTAACTGGCGGAGGGATTTATGGGAATTTTTCTGCTATGGGCCACGTGGGCGCATGAATACATGGCTATTTTTGTCAAAATTGATAGGCATCGCACGTCGGGGCGATTTAAAAGAGCTGGAGGTAGAGCTAGTCAGGCAATGACAGCTAGGCTAGTCAGGCAATGGCAGCTAGGCTAGTCAGGCAATGCACATGTGAAATTTACAACATTGTTGACTGTTGAATTTATGCTATCACTTAAGTATTAGAGTACTAGTATTACATTAATACCTACATGTATGCTTGAGAATGTATGGATAAACAATAATATTATATCAGTAATGCATCACCGAAGCCGCAGGACCACAAGAACCGCCTTTGGTCACAGTAAAACGCCGAAAACTCCAATGGTTTGGTCATACAATCAGACACAACACACTTGCCAAGGAAATACTACAAAGCACAGTCAAAGGCGGCAGAAAACGAGGAAGACCACAACAAATGTACCTGGACAACATTCGAGAGTGGACGGGTCTAGAGCCACAGGAATGATGTGATGCTGCCCACAACCGTCCCAGATGGAGAAAGATCTCTGTGGAAGCCTCCAAGCACACACCCCTACGATCGGCCCAGTCAAGGGATTAATGAAATGAATGAAAGAATGAATGAAATAACTGGTATTTTACAGACAATATTATGAACAGCACCAATGTGTGGGAACTATAGTACTTAGGTGTTTATGTTAACCTTATCTTACACTGGACATTATGATGGGCAAATAGCTGACTTGTTGTGTTTGTATTTGTACAGGTTAACGCAAGTCTTCTTTACTGCCGTGTTTAATACCCTCTTGTATGTCCTATTTTCACTCATGATTGTGACCAGTCGTCTTTACTGCTGTATTTAATACCCTCTTGTATGTCCTCTTTGCACTCCTGATTATGACCAGTCGTCTTAATTGCTGTGTTTAATATCCTCTTTTATATCGTCTTTTCTAGCATCTTATATGTTTGGTCTTAACTTTTGTATTAATTCTGCTCTTTCTTTTGGTTGTGTTCGAACTTTTGGCTGATATGTTGTACCTTGGTTTGGTAATGAAAATTTGAACAGGAGTGTAAATTGTGCAATGACGGAGAAACTTGCTTTTATACCAATTTAGTAGTAAAGCTGTAATAAACGCAATGTCAACTTGCCTTACAGTGGCCTATTCGTAATTTAGACATAAGCATACCACCAGCAGCCAACATATTAGTATAGTGATTTAATAGTCACATTAGTGAGACATGTATTTTAAACCATTGTACATTTACTACACTCAATAACTGAAGTTATTTAGTAGATGCTGGTGTGATTTGTGATGAAGTGCTGTATAAACACTGGGCCTTCAGTGGGTTCTTGTCTTACAACAGCATGGATGTAACTGGCCAGTGTCTGTCTCACTGTATCATGTGTCAACTGATAAGACTGGGTGCTGTACTGTATAAACACAGGGCCTCCAGTGGGTTCTTGTCTTACAACAGCATGGATGTCACTGGCCTGTGTCTGTCTCACTGTATCATGTGTCAACTGATAAGATTGGGTGCTGTACTGTATAAACACTGGGCCTCCAGTGGGTTCTTGCCTTACAACAGCATGGATGTCACTGGCCTGTGTCTGTCTCACTGTATCATGTGTCAACTGATAAGACTGGGTGCTGTACTGTATAAACACTGGGCCTCCAGTGGGTTCTTGCCTTACAACAGCATGGATGTCACTGGCCTGTGTCTGTCTCACTGTATCATGTGTCAACTGATAAGACTGGGTGCTGTACTGTATAAACACTGGGCCTCCAGTGGGTTCTTGTCTTACAACAGCATGGATGTCACTGGCCTGTGTCTGTCTCACTGTATCATGTGTCAACTGATAAGACTGGGTGCTGTACTGTATAAACAATGGGCCTCCAGTGGGTTCTTGCCTTACAACAGCATGGATGTCACTGGCCTGTGTCTGTCTCACTGTATCGTGTGTCAACTGATAAGACTGGGTGCTGTACTGTATAAACACTGGGCCTCCAGTGGGTTCTTGTCTTACAACAGCATGGATGTCACTGGCCTGTGTCTGTCTCACTGTATCGTGTGTCAACTGATAAGACTGGGTGCTGTACAGTATAAACACTGGGCCTCCAGTGGGTTCTTGTCTTACAACAGCATGGATGTCACTGGCCTGTGTCTACATCACTGTATCATGTGTCAACTGATAAGACTGGGTGCTGTACTGTATAAACACTGGGCCTCCAGTGGGTTCTTGCCTTACAACAGCATGGATGTCACTGGCCTGTGTCTACATCACTGTATCGTGTGTCAACTGATAAGACTGGGTGCTGTACTGTATAAACACTGGGCCTCCAGTGGGTTCTTGTCTTACAACAGCATGGATGTCACTGGCCTGTGTCTACATCACTGTATCATGTGTCAACTGATAAGACTGGGTGCTGTACTGTATAAACACTGGGCCTCCAGTTGGTTCTTGCCTTACAACAGCATGTATGTCACTGGACTGTGTCTGTCTTACTGTATCGTGTGTCAACTGATAAGACTGGGTGTTGTACTGTATAAACACTGGGCCTCCAGTGGGTTCTTGCCTTACAACAGCATGTATGTCACTGGACTGTGTCTGTCTCACTGTATCGTGTGTCAACTGATAAGACTGGGTGTTGTACTGTATAAACACAGGGCCTCCAGTGGGTTCTTGTCTTACAACAGCATGGATGTCACTAGCCTGTGTCTGTCTCACTGTATCGTGTGTCAACTGATAAGACTGGGTGCTGTACTTGTATAAACACTGGGCCTCCAGTGGGTTCTTGCCTTACCACAGCATGGGTGTAACTGGCCAGTGTCTGTCTCACTGTATCATGTGTCAACTGATAAGACTGGGTGCTGTACTGTATAAACAATGGACCTCCAGTGGGTTCTTGTCTTACAACAGCATGGATGTCACTGACCTGTGTCTGTCTCACTGTATCATGTATCAACTGATAAGACTGGGTGCTGTACTGTATAAACACTGGGCCTCCAGTGGGTTCTTGACTTACAACAGCATGGATGTCACTGGCCTGTGTCTACATCACTGTATCATGTGTCAACTGATAAGACTGGGTGCTGTACTGTATAAACACAGGGCCTCCAGTGGGTTCTTGTCTTACAACAGCATGGATGTCACTGCCCTGTGTCTGTCTCACTGTGTCGTGTGTCAACTGATAAGACTGGGTGCTGTACTGTATAAACACTGGGCCTCCAGTGGGTTCTTGCCTTACAACAGCATGGATGTCACTGGCCTGTGTCTACATCACTGTATCATGTGTCAACTGATAAGACTGGGTGCTGTACTGTATAAACACTGGGCCTCCAGTGGGTTCTTGCCTTACAACAGCATGGATGTCACTGGCCTGTGTCTACATCACTGTATCATGTGTCAACTGATAAGACTGGGTGCTGTACTGTATAAACACTGGGCCTCCAGTGGGTTCTTGTCTTACAACAGCATGGATGTCACTGGCCTGTGTCTACATCACTGTATCATGTGTCAACTGATAAGACTGGGTGCTGTACTGTATAAACACTGGGCCTCCAGTGGGTTCTTGCCTTACAACAGCATGGATGTCACTGGCCTGTGTCTGTCTCACTGTATCATGTGTCAACTGATAAGACTGGGTGCTGTACTGTATAAACACTGGGCCTCCAGTGGGTTCTTGCCTTACAACAGCATGGATGTCACTGGCCTGTGTCTGTCTCACTGTATCATGTGTCAACTGATACTCAGTGGTCTTGTTTTACTAACGGGTGTATTATGTCTGTGGTCCCACCTCGTTCTGCACCAACGGGGTGGGAGGGGTAATGCCCCTCGTGTCACTCGTCAGACCAACTGGATATATAGTGTTATGAGAGAGTGATGCGTCATCACTCTGACTATGTGATCTAGAATCCCAGAATATTCTTTGGCTTGTTGATTTCGCGTGCTTATGATGGTGTCACTCTGCATTTTGCATGGTCGTTAATGATCATTATTATATCATCAGTTACACCGGCCAAATGAACAGATCAACTGTATATTAAGACGTCGTTCACGTTAATAGTGTTACATTTAACCAGATGCTACGTTATATATTAGGACGTCGTTCACGTTAATAGTGTTACATTTAACCAGATGCTACGTTATATATTAGGACGTCGTTCACGTTAATAGTGTTACATTTAACCAGATGCTACGTTATATATTAGGACGTCGTTCACGTTAATAGTGTTACATTTAACCAGATGCTACGTTATATATTAGGACGTCGTTCACGTTAATAGTGTTACATTTAACCAGATGCTACGTTATATATTAGGACGTCGTTCACGTTAATAGTGTTACATTTAACCAGATTCTACGTTATATATTAGGACGTCGTTCACGTTAATAGTGTTACATTTAACCAGATGCTACGTTATATATTAGGACGTCGTTCACGTTAATAGTGTTACATTTAACCAGATGCTACGTTATATATTAGGACGTCGTTCACGTTAATAGTGTTACATTTAACCAGATGCTACGTTATATATGCCTTAGCCGCGAGGATTCGTGGTGATTGAGTTACAACCAACTCACCCTCCGTGCACTACCTTGCAGCGACACGACCTCATTGAGGTTGTGTTTAGATGTGTTCATTCAAACAACATCTTGATAGAAATAGTTTTATGTTATATATAGAAGTAAACGCAATGGTGCCCTTAGAAAAGTTCAGAAATATGTGAGTTGCTCGTACATTTACCTTGAAGCATCGATCAGTCAAGTGAGCCTTCGTGTGAGCTTTATGTGCCACTCCTGGGCAAGAAGGAAGAAAGTAAACAAGAAAATAAGTAAGTAAGTGATGGCGTAAACTCTGCCATAGCTGCGGCTGGTATGAGTGTATTCAATCAAGGCAACTTAAGGCAGGAATGTCAGAAGTCACGTTTCGGCTACAACAAACCGATTACGCATGCAGGTGACATATATACTGACGCAGTTCATCCCAAAAAGGTTGCAACCATGTTCCAAACAATTAACAACGAAACAGGTCGTTGGTAGTGTAAGACTGACGCTATGAATGCATGTCTACGCTTGTCGCCGTAGCTATATAGACTTTGATGTTATTCACAAGTAGTGCTGCTAACTGTCGCTAAAGAAAGAACGTATCATAATCCTTATACTCTGCATAAATAGTTTGAATGAAAACACTCCTGGACAAGTGCGTCTATACAAAATCTCAATCAATATACACAGCGCTATCGCGTTTGCTATTCAGCGCCGTGTTCTCCATCAAAAGGAAAAACGCTAGACTTACGATGCTCAGACAAAGACGGACGGCACATTTGTATCTGTCAGTTCATAGGAGCTTGTTCTGAATGCACATTTACTCAAGTCACAAACGTTTATACAAAGCAAAGCAAAACCGTTTGATGCATTCTTGCAATCAGGCACTCTTTCTCCCCTTCTTCCTGTAATACATCTTATTTGCAATCGATCACCGTTGATCAGCGAATATTACTTTAGTCAGGAAAGCCTGTGTACGGAAGCATTGACACGATTTAGTGCTGATGTATTTTCTTCTCGCTATCAAGATAATGTGACTGAATGCATGCATGCTTTGTAAACTTTCTGCATCGCGCTATTACAAGATTTAACAAGATTTGCCATCCAAGACAAAGGCCCAGATGGCAAGTGGACAAGGAAACCATTGGCTTATCGAGAGTCCAACAATGTTCACCTACTTATAACCCGCCCTCCTGAGATATGTGTCAACCTTGTTTTTAAACATATTCACGCTGCTAGCAGTTACACAATCTGTAGACAATTTGTTCCATTCATTTATTGTCCTCTGTGAGAACGAGTGCTTCCTGATGTCCAATCTACATTGATCCTTTACTAATTTTACCTCATGTCCTCTAGTTCTGCTATCCTTCTTGAGTGAGAAAAACAAAACATATTTCTATCAATATTTTCATACCCATTCAATATCTTAAAACTTCAATCTGATCTCCTCTTAACCTCCTTGTCTCTAGAGTTGTTAAACCACATTCTTTCAGGCGTTCTTCATAACTAAGGTCTCTAAGTTCTGGAATCATTTTAGTTGCTCTCCTTTGTATGCGTTCAAGCGTATCTATATCCTTCTTACGATATGGTCTCCATGCTTGTATACAGTATTCTAAATGAGGTCTAACTATTGCTTTATAAAGAGGTATAATTAACTTTTTTCCCTTGTATGTTATGTTTCTTCTAATTAATCCAAGAATTTGATTACCCTTTGAAGCTGCAATACCACACTGCTCTGAAACTTTCGTATCAGCGCTTATTGTAACTCCTAAGTCCTTTTCTTTTACAGTAGTACCCAGAACAGTATCTCCCATTTTATAGTTTACATTCAAGTTCCCATGTCCTGTATGTAGGCATTTACATTTCCCAAAATTGAACAGCATCTGCCATTTCTCAGACCATTTCACTAATCTGTCTAGATAGTTTTGTAAATGTTGTTTATCACCATCAGTATTAACCTTTCTAAACAGTTTTGTGTCATCCGCAAATTTCAGTACGTTACTTGTTATACTGTCGTCCAAGTCGTTGATATAAATTAAGAATAATATAGGTCCTAATACTGATCCTTGAGGTACCCCACTCAAAACCGATTTCCAATTTGAAACTTCTCCATCTACTACAACTCGTTGTCTTCTGTCAGTCAGCCATTGTTCTATCCAGTCAGTTATGCTATCCCCGATACCATGGGCTTTTAATTTAAGTAGTAATCTTTGATGTGGCACTTTGTCAAAAGCTTTCTGAAAATCTAAGTAGATAATATCTACTGGCGATCCCACGTCTATCCACTTAGTGATTTCTTCCAAAAAACATAACATATTTGCTAAGCATGACCTCGCTTTAAGGAATCCATGTTGAGATGAATTTAATAATTTATGCTTAACGAGGAAGTCCACCATATGGTCTTTAATTAACCTTTCTAACAATTTACAAATCACTGACGTTAAACTCACTGGTCTGTAATTCTCTGACTTATTTCTCGAACCCTTTTTAAATAATGGTATGATGTTTGCTTCTTTCCATTCAAACGGAACAACTCCCTCTTTTAATGACAAGTTGAATACTCTTGCAAGTGGTATACTGATTTGATCTACTGTTTCCATTAGTAATTTTGGAGGAATCCCATCCACTCCCGGTGATTTGTTATCCTTCATTGCCTTTATTTTCTTAGCTACCAATTCTGGAGTTACAACTAACGGTCCTAAATAGTCAGATTTAGCCCCCTGAAATTTAGCATCAGCAACTGGTAATGAACTAATATCTTCTTTGGTAAACACTGAACTGAAGTAACCATTTAGGTCTTCCGCCATTAAAAACCCCTGTGATATTATATTTCCAGCACTGTCTTCTAGAGGTCCAACCTTGTCTTGTACGTTTTGTTTACTCCTGACATATGCATAAAAATTCTTGCTGTCATTTTTTATGTTACATGCCAGTTTTTGCTCATAGCTTCTTTTAGATTGTCTGATTTCAGTTGTAGCTGCATTAAGTGCCTCTTTGTATTTTGCATAGTCTTCTTCCTTTCTGGTACGCCTACAAACCCTCCACATAGTTTGTTTTAGCATTATTTTTCTAATTGCCTCTTTTGACAAGTGTTTCTTTCTACACCGTTTTCCTTGTTTTTGGAAGGGAACAAATTTATCGATGATACTCTCAATTTCATATTTTAGAATATTCCAACATTCAATTGCGGTCTTATTCATCAGCATGTTATTCCAATCTAGCTTTGCTAAGTATTTTCTCATATCTTTGTAGTTACCTTTGTGGAAGTTTCTCTTGTACGTTTTCTTATTTTTACTTTCTGATTTTACATTGATGTCAAAATGTATTTGATTATGGTCACTATTACCCAATGGTTCAAATATTTTTACATTGTCCACTAATTCCTTTTGTGATGACAAAACTATATCTAATACATTTTCTCCCCTGGTTGGTTCTAGTACGTGCTGAGTAAGAAAGCTATCCTGGATTAAACATAGAAATTGTTGATCCTCAATCCCTGTGCTCTCTAGAGAATTCCATTGTATGTGTCCATGGTTAAAATCTCCCATTATGATACATTCCTCTTTACTAACTTCCTTTATAGCGTTTTTTATTTTTGTGTTGTCCTCTTCGTTTATGTTTGGACTTCGGTAAACTAATCCAATAGTTAATTTTGAATTTCCTGAAACAATTTTGCACCAAACAGCTTCATCGCAATCTGCTTCCCTTTCTAGTTTTATTTCATAAGCCTGAATAGATTCTTTAACATATAAAATAACTCCCCCGCTCCTTCTTCCTATTCGATCTTTCCTAAACATTACGTATCCTGTCAGTCCTAATTCAGCATCTGTTATATCTATGTTGGCCCATGATTCAGTTATACCAATTATGTGAGGGTCAATATCTTCTACCATAATGTTTAATTCGTTTTTCTTATTTACTATGCTCCTTGCATTTAAACATACGCATCTATAACCTTTTTCAGAGATGTTTTTCGGATGATTTGATAGTGGTTTATCTGTGCTAGTGGCCTCTTGTTCTGCTTGAGACACCTCTAGGTAATCCCCCTGCACTTCTAGTTTAAAGAATGTTTACTTCCAAAAATTACGCACGCATACACGCACGCACGCACGCACTCATGCACGCACGCAAGACACGACTACAACAGCGTTGCTGATTCTAGTTAATTCCCTGTCTACGGCTGGGCCATTTTTATCCACTTTTATAGCGAACAATGAAACACGTTTTCGTTTGTTGTCACACTCATAACAAATATGTATAGCATTGCAACAAAGAGCACACTGATATATAACTGTGCACGTGCATCATCCAACCCGCTCATCACACACACACTGTACACGCACGTACACACGTACAAACGTTCTCAAACGAATATATATTTCAAGACATCTGCATAAGCATCGACAGACCAGACAACAATACAAACAAACACAGCTATGTGATAATAATAATTATTAGTATTTTGTAAATACATGTGATCGTAATTTGTTTGGTGTTACCTACATATTAAACAGGCAACACCATTCAGCAGCTTTCAGTTGTTTCCCAGTTCTGGGGAACGCTAGGTTTAACTGTTCGCCAAGACCAAGTCTCGGACTTTCCCAGCCTGCCGTGATGTCTTCCGTGCTTCGTGACACGGCCGTTAATTCATCGTTGACCATCGTGGCTGGCTGAGCAGACGGCGCGACTTGCTCGAGTGTAGAAACACGTCTCTGCATGTCTAATGAAAGCGAAATCCAATAAGCCTTTGTATCAGGAAACTGTCTCGGAAAAGCCGAGGCTGTCGCCGCAGTGACTCGTCACCCCGCAGAGGTGTTAATCAGTGGAATGGCGGTGTTTGACTGGAAATGAAATAGGCCGAAGGGACTTATGGGCAAAAGCCCCAAAAGTAGACATCACTTCCGGTTGAGAGGACTACGATTTGCTTTTCAAAAAGGGTCAATTTATGTGGAAGGGTCCGATTGATAATTACGAAGAAAGGCTGGCAAGAAGGAGAAGAAACGTGGTTTGTATATGATCAGGAATATTTAGTATATAATTATATGCACACGTGGCAGATAAAGGAATTAAGATATTGAGAGACCAATGGAAACAAAACATAAACCAAGGTTAAAACAGGAATCACAGGAATAAAACAGGAATCACAGGAATAAAACAGGAATCACAAGAATAAAACAGGAATCACAGGAATAAAACAGGAATCACAGGAATAAAACAGGAATCACAGGAATAAAACGGCAATCACAGGAATAAAACAGCAATCACAGGAATAAAACAGCAATCACAGGAATAAAACAGGAGTTCCGACAGTGAAAGGTTTCAACTCCGAAACAGTCGTTTATGCGAGTGTTAGTTTGTTTGATCGACAAGTTAAACCTGCCTTAACGCGCATAGGTGTTAGGTCAAACACTGCACTTCGCCAAGGGGCTCGGAGCATGCCACCCCCCCTTACACAAGTACGACCTTCCTTTAGAAGTGTTGTCTGTAGACTTGCAGCTTCAACGCGTATTTTGCTGCACAACAAAAAAACATGTTTTTGTGACCTTTTGTGAAAATACGTCTGCGTTCAGAAACTAGCACCCTTCCAGACGAGACGCGCGTAATCGTATTCGTGACATCAACGTCGTTAGAATCATGTCATCGCGCATTGACCTCAACTGGTGTCTCGCTGCAGATTGGACGAAGACGTCTCTTCTCGTTAGCCGGCGGCAGTAGATATCATTAGTGTCCAAGTTACGTCGCCGGCCAACAACGACACTGTGACATGTTATCAATCTGCGCGACTCATATATATGAGCTTTCATTTTTGTTGGGGCCTGAGATGTAACACTCGGCCGAGTCTCTCAACCGCCTGTCGTAGAATGTTCTCGGCAGCCGCTAATGCAGCGCACATCCTATTTTCCGATTAAATTCAGTGAGTCGACGATAGGTAACATATGTACGTCTTATGTGGGATATTTAATTTCATCCGGTATAAAAAAACAGGCAGAAGGGACCTATGTTTTTTTATGTCTCCAAATTAATATTTTTTTTAACCAATTCATCCAGGACAATAATAGGCCCATCATGCACAATATTCTGTGTCATGTGAATATTATCATTTCACTATTCGGGAGTCCAGCAATTTTTCACCTGGGTCTATACAATCTACACTGTTTACTAATCGTACTTCGCGCCTTTTAATTACTTTACCTTCTTCAACGAATATATTTCCACCAGTTCTATGAGTAAAAAAAAACACACGCAAAATCACACGCACACGCACACGCACACGCACACGAACACGCACACGAACACGCACACGAACACGCACACGCACAGATTGTACACTGCCAGACAATGACATGGAGGTCGTCGTTGCGATGTCGAAAGTGCCGTGTGAATTGCGTTATCTGAACAATAACCTTAAACAACAGTTACATCACCGACACGAGAGGTGAAAGGAGCTGACTTAACCCAGACAATCTGTTCAAGCGCAGATATGTGGAAATGTCGTCTCTCATAGGGACCTGCCAAAATCACTTTCGTGAGACGTTGAACTAGTCGCAAAACTGAATTTACTCTGTCCAGTCCAATTTCGCACGTTAGGGGAAAATCGAGTTAGCGACAAAACGCCCGATTGATTGGAAGACGAGGCGAGCGCTAACAGGGTTTCGACGAGTCGCAACGACACTTGAGCGCACATGAAACGACGTATTCAAAAGAATGCAATCTCGGCCGGTGAACTCGTTTGACTGGGGCACAAGACGTACGGGAATGCTTTCCTTTGACCTTTCTGGGTAAATTGTGAGTTTCTTTGTGCGCAATTCGATTATATCTGTCATCAAGGAAGACATCTGCATATTTTGACAGGCTCGTCGTTGTATAAAAGATTCTGTTACCGCCCTAATGACCAGTTGACTGGAACGAGTTTAGGCTGATACGACTTGTACAAACACTACGAATACACAGTGGTAGGAGTCTATGATGTAATGATGGTTGAAGCGCCTCGTCGAACCATGTCTGCAGTCGAACTCATCAACTACTCGAGGAGATTCGAACCCATCAACTACTCGACGAGACTCGAACCCATCAACTACTCGACGAGACTCGAACCCATCAACTACTCGACGAGACTCGAACTCATCAACTACTCGACGAGACTCTAACTCATCAACTACTCGACGAGACTCGAACCCATCAACTATTCGACGAGACTCGAACCCATCAACTACTCGACGAGACTCGAACCCATCAACTACTCGACGAGACTCGAACCCATCAACTACTCGACGAGAATCGAACCCATCAACTACTCGACCAGACCGTTTACCTCGTCGAATTGTTCGACTCGTTCGGCTGGCAGATATGGTTCGACAACGCGCTCTTATACCCTGAGCCGCAAGCAGAACAGACTGGATAAATATATCAATACATTCATGTATTCTTACATACCCCAGCTACGGGAACTAAAGCCAAGAAGAAGAAGAATATATATATATATATATATATATATATATATATATATATATATATATATATATATATATATATATATATATATATATATATATATATATATATATATATATATATAAAGGTAGCTTTAGTGAAATATACTAATATTTGTAGAATTACAGACAGCGTAAGTCGGACCAACGACAAATGTACGTCAGTTGTTGTAATTGGAAATTAAGTCAATTTTGTATGCCTATGCAAACTGTGTTTGCGTTACTAGTTAAGGAGTGATACTCTCTCACCTCACCTCTCTCCCTCTCCCTCTCTCTATCTTTCTGCCTTTCTCGGTCTGTCTGCATGACTGTATGTCTGTCTGTCTGTCTGCATGACTGTATGTATGTCTGTCTGCATGACTGTATGTATGTCTGTCTATATAATTTATAAAGAGGGAGAGGGTGAGAAAGATAGAGACAAGCAAACATACATACATA
Source organism: Lamellibrachia satsuma (assembly GCA_033239005.1). Lineage (NCBI taxonomy): Eukaryota > Metazoa > Annelida > Polychaeta > Sabellida > Siboglinidae > Lamellibrachia > Lamellibrachia satsuma. Next base: position 5,491,615 of record BSQZ01000022.1, on the reverse strand, counting down.
CATACATACATACAGACAGACAGATATAAACAAATATATATATATATATGTATATATATATATATATATATATATATATATATATATATATATATATATATATATATATATATATATATATATAATGTGGAAGGAATGCATTAGGACAGAGCGTTGGCCAATACCGTCTCTCCGCTGTGCACAGGTAGGCGATGTGTTCAATAGGTAGGCGATGTTTTCAATAGGTAGGCGATGTGTTCAACAGGTAGGCGATGTGTTCAATATAACTGATTCAGTGGAGAGTGTGTATACCATAAGCAATATCCATAAATAAAGGATTTTAATTATAAGCGTTTCCTAATACAGCTGATATTATTGATGTTAGGTTGCGGGAAATTACTTACATTTATAATGACCAGTTTTATAAAATATATATAAAGCATATTAAGAAAATGGTATTGTTGTTTAAGTTCAAAATAAATGTGCTAAAACTTGCTACATTCTTTGTTTTCGCTGGTAACAATACGCCATGTTTTGAGGTTACATGTGTGCTGCCATCTATTGGCGAATACTGAATTTACGAATTTATCGTAGTAATTGTTCTGTGGCAAATGACGACGTCACGTGGTCCAGCCACCGGTGTTAGTCTTTAGAGAGGTCGTGCCTTGCGGATGACATCCGTAGGAAATTAATACAAAGCTGTCTGAAAAATGCACTACTTTTGATTAAACATCCTCTTATTAAATATGTTGTAGTTAATGATCAATGCACTTCTCCGATATTACGACCCGGTGAGCACAATTACGCTTTTAATTCTTGTAACGAGTCATATGCATCACAGTTTGCGTTTACAAAATCATATCCTGGACATACGTCTTGGTTTAGTATTGGCATGTAATTTCGTCAATTCAGCAGAGACGGCTCACTGCCTGTAACACCAAGTCACCAGAGACGGCTCACTGCCTGTAACACCAAGTCACCAGAGACGGCTCACTGCCTGTAACACCAAGTCACCAGAGACGGCTCACTGCCTGTAACACCAAGTCACCAGAGACGGCTCAGTGCATGTAACATCAAGTCACCAGATACGGCTCACTGCCTGTAACATCAAGGCAATATGTCCTACTGATATTTTATCAGATCACCATTGTGTCATTATTGATTTGTGGTTACAAGTCGGGTCATAACGTAGAAAAAAATTATCACATTTCGACCAATAAATAAAATTAACATAAATACCCTTCATGGTGATCTTGCAAATTCTGATATTTTGATCGAACCTAAATCTACATTATGCGAGCTTGTTAATCAATACCATGAAACATTAAGTAAACTCCTGGATAAACATGCACCAAAACAAACTAAAAGTATACAAGTTCGCCTTCCATCGCCATGGATGTCTCTAGAAATAGTCGTAGCAAAACGTCGTCGTCGATATCTTGACAGAATTTGACGAGGAACTCGTTCTCCACTTGGTCGATCCCGTTACACCAAACAGCTACATATATACGATCACATGATGTTCCAACACTTCTACTAAAAAGCTATATCAATCAATTCATCTTTTCCATTACTACTATCATAAACCTTTAAATGCAGGGCGGAGTTGTTCCACGGGATTTCAAACAAGCTCTTGTAAATTGTCTTATTAAAAAACAAACTCTGTGTAAAAATTACCTAAAGAATTATCGTCCTATCTCCAATCTCAGTTTTCTGTCAAAAGTAAAGGAAAAAGTAGTTGCTAATCGCCTTTATGAACATATTTATTAACATCACTCATCAAAGTATACTGTATACAAGCATGGAGACCATATCGTAAGAAGGATATAGATACGCTTGAACGCATACAAAGGAGAGCAACTAAAATGATTCCAGAACTTACAGACCTTAGTTATGAAGAAAGCCTGAAAGAATGTGGTTTAACAACTCTAGAGACAAGGAGGTTAAGAGGAGATCATATTGAAGTTTTTAAGATATTAAATGGGTATGAAAATATTGACAGAAATATGTTTTTCTCACTCAAGAAGGATAGCAGAACTAGAGGACATGAGGTAAAATTAGTAAAGGATCAATGTAGATTGGACATCAGGAAGCACTCGTTCTCACAGAGGACAATAAATGAATGGAACAAATTGTCTACAGATTATGACTGTAATTGCTAGCAGCGTGAATATGTTTAAAAACAAGTTTGACACATATCTCAGGAGGGCTGGTTATAAGTAGATGAACGTTGTTGGACTCTCGATAAGCCAATGGCTTCCTTGTCCACTTGCCATCTAGGCCTTTGGCTTGGATGGCAAATCTTGTTAAATCTTGTTAAATGATCTACAGTCTGCAAATAAACAATTCCACTCTATCGAAGCGGCTCGTCTCAAGATACACAATGATATAATTGACAACATGGACAATGACATATCTTTCAGATAGACACCAAGGCATTAACATATTTGGCTCATTATCTTGTCCACAACACCTTCCATTCGGAGTGTCGAAAGGATGCGTCCTTGGCCCTGTTCTATTCACCTTATATACTACGTCGCTCAGCCAAGTCATTACTAATCATAATCTCAGTCATCACCTGTATGCTGATGACACACAGGTTTACATATCACTTTCACAATCAAATGCACACGAATCTGTTTCGACTTGAAGTGATTGTCTTACTGATATATTGTTGTGGATGGAGTGAGTAAGTAAGTAAGTAAGTAAGTAAGTAAGTAAGTAAGTTAGTAAGTAAGTAAGTTAGTAAGTTAGTAAGTTAGTAAGTAAGTAAGTAAGTAAGTTAGTAAGTTAGTAAGTTAGTTAGTAAGTAAGTAAGTAAGTAAGTTAGTAAGTAAGTAAGTAAGTAAGTAAGTAAGTTAGTAAGTTAGTAAGTTAGTAAGTAAGTAAGTAAGTAAGTAAGTAAGTAAGTTAGTAAGTAAGTAAGTAAGTAAGTAAGTAAGCTAAAGCTTAATCCAGATAAAACAGGTACTCTCTAGTCATAATAATCTTTTTGTTTTTGTAATATTAAAATATCAACTATAGCGGTTGAATTAGACAATTGGCACAGTAAAACAACCAACGATAATAAATTAATTAAGAAAACAAATTATTAAAATTATTAAAATATAACAAATTTAAAAGGTGCATGAACATCATGTTCAAAGTTCTGTTTGTAAGTTTGCAAGGTAAATATAAAGGACGTAATCATAAATTAAAACAGGCAATACTATTGTAAAATTAATTATATGGCGTACTACTATTATGTAAAAGTAACTAATTTATAGATGAGTTCATAATTACTGCCAGTATCTTAAAGCATATGGTATAAACAGTTCTGCAAGGCGGACCACAGCGAGTCCTGGTGTTTCGAGTTGTGTACGGAGTTTCCTGGAGGAAGGCAGAAGATGGTGTAATGAATAGTGTTCTACATAACTTCTCCCTCCGGTCTGACAGCGTTGGTAGATTGGCTGCGGTGATGGCTTCGGTGTACGACTTATCTTGGAAGATGATCCACATTGCCCGTCTCTGAATGTGTTCTGTCTGTTTTGTTTGTTTTTTGCAAGGCTCGTGTGCCACACTTGGCATGCGTACTCCAATACAGATTGGACGCATGCATGCATGTGTGCTTGCACGCAATAATGAACATGTTACATGGTGCGTGGCAATGTTTCCTTCACATCGGTGATTCAACCGAACGTCCAATTTCCACCCAGGCACCCAGATATTCTATTCTGCAGAAACCGCGAGTACGTTAGGTATTTGCCCGTGAAACTCTTGTGACGTTATGTGAGTCGTTATAACTGGCCACTTCATTTGTAATCGTCTACAACGGACAGTTACATACTAAGCATGGTTTCGTATTCAGTGACCGGGGAAATTGTCTTCAATGGTCATCTCATTCATTTATGTAATTATTCATCAATATCCTTGTTGTGCTGACGATGCCGGCCAACGCAATCGTAACATTGACAAACAATCGATATCTTCATATCGTAATTGTCGGCAACTAAAATAGTCTCGTTTGTGCACGCACGCGCGCGCGCAAGTACTCACCCACCATATACATTGACACACACGCACATACCCACGCGCGCGCGCGCGAACACACGCACACGCATACACACGCACATGCACAAGCACAAGCACACGCACACATATCTCACGCATAACACATGTGTAGACGCGCACGCACACATTCGAGCATGCACATTTTCATCGTACATTACATTATCGTGAATTACCTTATCCAGTCGCTCTAAATCAACCTATTGTCGCCTATTATGCCAGGCAGATGGGATTAGTTGTCTTGATGACGTAGTAACTCATTACCCCCATTACAGCATTCAACGCTAACCTTTTGCCGCTGTCTCTCAGCACGCAATGCTGACAGCATTCGATAAACCACCACGTCCAACATACTCTGACTGGAGTGACTTGTGATGTCTTAACATTCTGTAGACACTGAACGCATGTTACTTATGCTCGTGTCAGGAATGTTGTGGAAAAGGCTACTAAACTGTTTCCGAGTAGGTACGGCAATTGTAGTCGGACATAACATTAATCCATCAGCCTTGATGCAAGCTTTACGGGTAGAGTCACCCCTGAGTGGTGCTCACATGCAAGACTGGTGTCACCCCTGAGTGGTGCACACCTGTAAGACTGGTGTCAACCCTGTTTTGGTGTTCTCCTATAATACTGGTGTCAACCGTGAGTGGTTGACACCTGTAAAACTGGTGTCAACCTTGAGTGGTGCACACCTGTAAGACTGGTGCCAACCCTGAGTGCTTCACACCTGTAAGACTGGTGTCAACACTGAGTAGTTCACACCTGTAAGACTGGTGTTAACCCTGAGTTGTGTACACCTGTAAGACTGGTGTCAACCCTGAGTGGTGTACACCTGTAATACTGGTGTCAACCCTGAGTTGTGTACACATGTAAGACTGGTGTCAACCCTGAGTGGTGTACACCTGTAAGACTGGTGTCAACCCTGAGTGGTGTACACCTGTAAGACTGGTGTCAACCCTGAGTGGTGTACACTTGTAAGACTGGTAACAGAAATCCGTATGACCGCAGACAAACTGGTATGAATAACCCCATCTGTTCTGTCGAGACACATGCTCACAAGCAGCTCGTTGTGTCAATTATACATTGATTGGTCTCGCGAGACTTTGGGCGCGGCTGACTGCGCAATAGACAGTCACTCTTCACTTGTGTTTTGATCGATCACGTATCATTCCAATGCCATTTCACAAACGCTGGCCATATGTTTTTTTTTTAATAGAAACCAACTGTCTTGTGCAAATCCCACAAAGCCGTAAGAAATGTCTTCGGCAGTATGACAGGGACACGTGTTATACGGGCGTTTTCATTGGTTGCTATATCAACACATTACTATCTTCGCGTTTTCATTGGTTGCTGTATCAACACATTACTATCTTCGCGTTTTCATTGGTTGATATACCCATCCGTCACTATCTAATTCAAAGCGTATCTATAACAGCTCTATCGGCTTGGTATATAGCAACACATTGAATTAGATAGTAACGCGCTGATATATCAACCAATGAAAACGCGAAGATAATAACGCGTTGATATATCAACCAATGAAAACGCGAAAATAGTAACACGTTCATATATCAGTTTCCACTATACCGTATCTCGTGCTAGTATCTTCAAACACGATGTATTAGTATTGTGAATAATACTGAAATAATTAAGTTGTTTAGTTGAAGATTTTATATGTAAGTTATGAGAAATAAACGTATTTGACAACCGTGTCAGTAACCGTGACCTTACGCGTCTACAACATTCCCATTTCGGCGTGTTTTCATTGTCACTTTGTAGACTACGAACGATGGTATGCGCTCTATTGACTAAAGTCTGCAGTCGCCCAATATCCATCGCTAAATCACTTTTCACCAATTCAGAATTCCCGTTGGAGGCTGGTAGACCTCTACTAACCAACGAACAATTTTTTATTTCTTGCATACCAAACTGTCAACACATGCCCGGTCTGAGCACAGAAGATCAGTTTCAAGTAAAGTTCCATTGTGTAAATTATTTTAAACTGTAGGGCCTTACGTTTTTTTAAGATAATGATTATTCACACAAAACGTACAACACCCATGCTACATTGAATAAAGACAGCAGCAAACAAGAGCCATTTGTGTTTGTGTTTGCAACGTTGTATACTACTAACATACTACATTGAATAAAGACAGCAGCAAACAAGAGCCACTTGTGTTTGTGTTTGCAACGTTGTATACTACTAACATACCCGAAGCTACGCGGGTTAATATGCATGTGCATGTAGTGGAAACAGATATGTCAACACGAAACTATCTTCGCGTTTTCATTGGTTGATATATCAGCGCATTACTCATCATTACGCATCTCATTCAATGCGTATATATAACCGCGTTTATGACCCGACTGACCTGCCCTAAACGACGGCCGACAGACGTGCTTCAGTGCCCGTGACACCGCTGAACGGCCCGAGCTAACCAGCGCGGGACACCTTGTGCTACCTGCAGTACGACACTTTATTCAACTACATGTTCCGGCTGCATTAATAAGAACTGACTTTACTTTGATGTATTGATTCCAGGGCATATGTGATTTCGACAAAAAACTAAATTGCCATAATGCGCTCTT
>BSQZ01000022.1:5445000-5480000 GCA_033239005.1 Lamellibrachia satsuma | reverse complement strand
ATCCTCGTTGCTGCTTTTATTATATTCGTGATCCTCGTCGTGATCCTCGTCGTGATCCTTGTCGTGATCCTCGTCGTGATCCTCGACGTGATCCTCTTCGTGATCCTCGTCGTGATCCTCTTCGTGATCCTCTCGTGATCCTCGTCATGATCCACGTCGTGATCCTCTTCGTGATCCTCTTCGTGATCCTCGTCATGATCCCCGTCGTGATCCTCGTCGTGATCCTCTTCGTGATCCTCTCGTGATCCTCGTCATGATCCCCGTCGTGATCCTCTTCGTGATCCTCTTCGTGATCCTCGTCATGATCCCCGTCGTGATCCTCGTCGTGATCCTCTTCGTGATCCTTTTCGTGATCCTCGCCATGTTACTCCTAAGCACTTCCTGTTACTCCTAAGTCATTTTCTTTTATGACAGAACCTAGAACAGTATCTCCCATTTTATTGTTCCCGTGTCCCGTGTGTAGGCACTTACATTTCCCCAAATTGAATAACATCTGTCATTATCAGATCATTTAACTAGTTTATCGAGATCTTTTTGTAAATGTTCTTGATCTCCATCCTTTGTAACCTTTGTAACCACTTTTTGTCATTCGTAAATTTCAGTGTCCCGCTTGTTAAAATTACTATTATCCAAGTCATTGATATAATATTATATTAAGAATAATGAAGGTTCTAATATTGATCCTTGTGGTACCCCACCCAAAACTGATTTCCAGCTTGAATCCTACCCAACTACGATACGTTACAACCATACATTTATTGTTAAACGCATAGTCTCGCATCAAGGGTTTGTGTCAATTTTGTGACATTTTCAGCAGATAACTTTGTTTGTCTGTCTAAATTAATACATTTGACTAGTTTTCTGCTGTTTTGAAACTCTCTATTGAGATGCTCCGTGGTCAGACCAGAGCCTCATATTCTCGCATCAAGGGTTTATCCCTGTTAATAGGGATATCCCTTTTCCCCTGATAAGTTTTTTTTTATTGTAGACTATTCATATGTAGCATACGTCGACGTCATTTGACGTCATTTGACGTCACTAGTACTGACGAACTCGCCTTGTTAAGACGATGGAAATTTCAGTAAAAACAAGTTTTGGATATGTCAAAATAATCATTTCAACTTGAAAACGAACTACTCTGACGAATGTTAACTAATCCCACACATATAATAATAATAATATGGTCGCATGTTGTTCCATCTGTATTTTGAAATTTATAGTCTTGTGTAATTCTCCACATCTGAAAACACAGGGAAAGTTGTTCTTGTATTATCTGGTTGCCGAACTTGAGATATAGTCATACGTTGCAGCATCGTCAACATTTAACATATATATGGTCCCCATGTTGGTTTCTTGACATATTTTCCAAAAAATTGATCGTGACATAGAATCCCCGTGTGTGAAAACATATAAATAGACATTTTAGTCGTGTTTGTACATGATGGGATGGTGACGATAAGGATAAGTTGATTTTCACAATTCCGTGGATTAAGATGAATAGTCAGCAGTAAAAAAATAACACGCGAAAAGGGGTTAGGTAAAAATTGCCCTTTGACTGCCCGACTGTGTCCTGTAGCGTACAAGTCTCGTCTTTGGGACGGTCCCCGCTTGATCATTGCTTCACATTCTCGTGTTGCGCAAGATTAATCTCAACTCCGGCGTCCCTGCGAGAGAGTGGCGTGTAAGGCACCTCGCTGTAGGTGGATATCAATAAAAACATGTTCGTCCGGACGAGTTCTGACGTTTAAGTTGTCAACTGCATTATAATCAATGACTACGTAGGTAGGGTATTAATGCACGCCAGCTTTAATCCGATAATGGCTCAACATAACGCGTCGATTGTCAACTTTGCGACAGTACGATCTGTGCTATTGTCAAGATGTCTCATTTGATTTTGCCAATGAACTCTCTACACTTGAGCCAGTAGTGGTGGGTTATATCTGCAATGTGGACACAGTGAGGGCACTTATAACCAGTATGTGGTAGAGGTGGATTTTGTAGACTGTTAGTGCCTTTCATCTTTCTTATCTTTTCCTTTTTTGCTACGGTTGCTAATGTGTTGTTTCCAACAACATAGTGTCTTTTCCAACAACATAATGCCTTTTCCAACAATCTAATGTCTTTCCCAACAACCTAGTGCATTTTCCTAACAACCTAGTGCCTTTTCCAACAACCTAGTGCCTTTTCCAAAAATCTAGTGTCTTTTCCAACAACCTAGTGCCTTTTCCCAACAACCTAGTGCCTTTTCCTAACAACCTAGTGCCTTTTCCCAACAACCTAGTGCCTTTTCCTAACAACCTAATGCCTTTTCCTAACAACCTAGTGCCTTTTCCCAACAACCTAGTGCCTTTTCCTAACAACCTAGTGCCCTTTCCCAACAACCTAGTGCCTTTTCCCAACAACCTAGTGCCTTTTCCTAACAACCTAGTGCCTTTTCCCAACAACCTAGTGCCTTTTCCAGTTACCGGTCGCCAGTCAGTATGTGAATGAGCCTCGACTATCCACGTGTTCGGGTCGATTTCATTCCTTTTCAATGTGGATTTGAGCACGTCTTTAAAGCGTTTCTTCTCTCCTCGCTACCGCGTCCCTTCACACAGCTCAGAATAAAAACTGCCAAGTACGTGGCCGACACGCCCAATTCTTGTTGCATAGTGACAGCTTCAATGTTTGACACGTGAGCCTCGTCACGAAGACTGCGGTTGGTTCTTCTTTCCTGTCACAACGTAGGCCATCGTAAAACAACGAAACATATCTTACATACATAAAACTAGTTTAATTGTCTAATGACATAATAAATAACTTATGTGTTTCATTTTAAGAGCATTAATTTCATTCTGATTTTGATAGTTTGTTGCACATTGAACGGTTTCTGATAACTTCCCACCAACCCCTCTCCGAATGTTTATCCCCGGGAATGGAATCCGCACCATTTCCAAACCTTCCTCCCACAACATCGCCCTTATCAGGGGCACAGTGTCGGTGAACATTAAACGACAGTTGCCCCAAGTGAGCTGGCGCCACGATGCTGCCATTGCAATAAGTTGTAACGGGAAATTCCACTCAGAATTCCTGTCCATCAACCACGCACATTACTGCGTCAATTTGAAAAGTGGCATTAAGTGACTTTACTCATTTTTATAAAAACCGGCCCTTTCAATGTGGGTCAACACGTCTACATACATGCAACATTTGCTGCTTTTATGTAGCATCTTGCGAAACATGCACGAGTTTTATAGTTCCCTGTCCCACATACAACTCTGTTTATCCAAGTTCAGGATCGAACCGTCTGAGGTCAGACCACGATTTAGTTAATGGCGAGAACACCGGACTCACCATCCTCCTGGTCGAATCTTCCTGGTTGAATCCTCCTGACTGAATCCTCCTGGTTGAATCCTAATGGCTAAATTCTCCTGGCTGTATCCTGCTGGTTGAATCATGCTGGTTGAATCCTCCTGGCTGAATCATCCTGGTTGAACCCTCCTGGCTGAATCCTCTTTTTTGAATTTTCCTGGTTGAATGCTCATGGCTGAATCCTGCTGGCTGAATCCTCCTGGTTCAATCGTGCTGGTTGAATCCTCCTGGCTGAATCCTCCTGGTTCAAACCTGCTGGTTGAATCCTCTTGGCTGAATCCTGCTGGTTCAGTCCTCCTGGCTGAATCTTCCTGGCTGAATCCTCCTGGCTGAATCTTCCTGATTCAATCCTGCTGGTTGAATCCTCCTGGCTGGATCCTCCTGGTTCAATCCTCCTGGCTGAATTATCCTGGTTCAGTCCTCCCGGTTCAATCCTCCTGGTTCAATCCACCTGGTTCACTTCTCCTGGTTCAATCCTCCTGGCTGAATCCTCCTGGTTCAGTTCTCCTGGTTCAATCCTCCTGATTCACTCTTCTTGGCTGAATTCACCTGGTTCAATCCTCCTGGTTCAATCCACCTAGTTCAATCATCCTGGTTCACTTCTCCTGGTTCATCCTTCCTGGCTGAATCCTCCTGGTTCAATCCTCCTTGTTCAATCCTCCTGGTTGAGTCCTCCTAGTTCAATACTCCTGGTTCAGTCCTCCTGGTTCAATCCTCCTGGTTCAGTCCTCCTGGTTCAATCATCCTAGTTCAATCCTCCTGGTTCAGTCATCCTGGTACGTGATGGGCAGTTTTGTTTACAGCCAGTGGGTTCCGGGTACGTGATGGGCAGTTCTGTCTACAGCCAGTGGGTTCCGGGTACGTGATGGGCAGTTTTGTCTACAGCCAGTGGGTTCCGGGTAAGTGATGGGCAGTTCTGTCTACAGCCAGTGGGTTCCGGGTACGTGATGGGCAGTTTTATCTACAGCCAGTGGGTTCCGGGTACGTGATGGGCAGTTCTGTCTACAGCCAGTGGGTTCCGGGTACGTGATGGGCAGTTTTGTCTACAGCCAGTGGGTTCCGGGTACGTGATGGGCAGTTCTGTCTTTAGCCAGTGGGTTCCGGGTACGTGATGGGCAGTTCTGTCTACAGCCAGTGGGTTCCGGGTACGTGATGGGCAGTTCTGTCTACAGCCAGTGGGTTCCGGGTACGTGATGGGCAGTTCTGTCTTTAGCCAGTGGGTTCCGGGTACGCGATGGGCAGTTCTGTCTACAGCCAGTGGGTGCAGGGTTCGTGATGGGCTACAGCCAGTGGGTGCCGTGTACGTGATGGGCTACAGCCAGTGGGTGCCGTGTACGTGATGGGCTACAGCCATTGGGTGCCGTGTACGTGATGGGGAGTCGCTCGCTATAGAGGTCATTCCTCAGACTTCCAGGTGTGTTACAGACGAATGCAGGGTACAGTAAGTTTGGACATAAGATTTTCTTTTATTCATAATAATCCGACATAAGTGTATTTGAACAGGGACGTTGCCAGGTTTGCTGGTAGAAGCTGTTGAGAGTGAAATGGTGGATTTTTAGATGATTTTTTATAGGCGGAATGATATTTGGATTTATTTTTTGCCCACTAGACACGTGTGCGCGTTAATTCGCGCTAATATTGATAAACATTGACAGGTATCGCACATACAGGCATCTTGCAAGAGTTATACATGTCTAGTTTTTACTAAACTCGACCAGCATGTCAGTGGGTTGATGACAGCGGCAGGTAAAAACTTTTAGAATTTTTGATGGTCACATTTTCTTATAATCATGCAAAACGTTAACATGGCCATCAATGGGAAAGTCAACTATAGGCTGAACCCTGCATCGGGACAAGCGGCTGCTTCCCTTCACCGAGGCAATCAATGCCCTGCAGCAGCTGACCGTCGCTCCAGCCATCTGGCTAACTGACCACACAGCGCTGTCCATCGATCAGTCTAGATTGACAGCTTTGTCCGCGCAGGAAGGATTGTTGACGGCGGCGGCGGAAACAGACGAAACTGATAGCACACGAATCGACATACTTCGGGAAGCAGACAAGATCAGTCAGGCGCATGTCAGTTGTCGTGGACGTCATGCACAAACATATATTTTTAATACGACGAAATTTTAAGAGTTTTGATTTGTAAAACATACTTAATTATTAGGTTCTACGCTAAGAACCGGTATTAGTATTAGTATTATTATTATTTATCTATATCAATTATCATATTTTTGGTATTTATATGGCTATTGTTGTTATTAGTTTTATTGTCATCATTATTATCATTACAATAGTTATCATAGTTACTTGTATTATTGATCACTTTGTTGCTTGAGCGTTGGTCGATCCAGTCGCTATTGTTGCTACCTAATATCGATTGCTATAATGTAGAGTATTGTTGTTATAGATTTCGTAGCTATGCGTATTGTTACCTCCGCCCAGCCAACAGCTGTAGCATTAACACTGTTAACGCTTTAAATGTCGCCTCTGAGCTCAGGTTCCTGAGGATATAGGCGCCATAGAAGTCAATTATTATTATTAATACGCGGCGGCGGCCAGTTATCACGTGACCCTACGTAAGAGACGTACGTAGCCAGAGTGAAACGTTGTCGGCCGTTTGACAGGTCGATTTGTCTGCATCAGGGAGTAGCCGGCCGTAGACACAGCAGTACGTGCAACCAAGTGACGGGGAGAGATCGCAAAGAGGACGGAGGAACCGCTTTAAATACGTGCTCGAATCCACCTTGAACATGTGTGAAGTCGACCCGAGCACGGACTGCGAGGCTAACTGGCGAGCGATCACATAAAAAGGCACTAAGTTGTTTGAGACAAAGAGACTAGCAGGCAGAGCCAAACGCGAGACACCAGAAAGACGAGAGCCACTAATAGTCTACAAAATCATCTTCCAACACATCCTGATTATTGTTCACACTGTGGGAGTCTGCACCGAGCTAAGGCCGGACAGACCAGCCACGTAGAACGCCCCAAGTATATGGTTTAACAAACCCAGAGACAAGGGAGTTACAAATTTAAGTTTCTTATATACTTAATGGGTTTGAAAATATTGATAGAAATATGTTTTTCTCAATCAATATAGTAGAACCAGAGGACTTGAGGTAGCATTAGTAAAGGATCCTTGTAAATTGAACATCAGGAAGTACTCGTTCTCGCAGAGTACAATAAATGAATGGAACAAATTATCTACACACTGAGTAAATGCTAGCAACTTGCATATGTTTAAAAATAAGGTTGACACACATCTCAGGAGAGCGGGTTACACGTAGATGAACAAACTTTAGACTCTCGGTAAGAAAATGGCTTCCTTGTCCGCACACCACCAACTGACAAGAAATGAAACTGCCCATGGAAAGATCAACCTCGCTGATGATGATGATGTGTACGTGACATGTGTCGTCAACGGATACGTGACGCGAATTGTCATCGGGTGAACAAGGGTATTTTATTCATGAAATGTGACACACAGTAACAAACGTGACACGCAATAACAGACTTGACACGCAATAACAGACACTACGTTAAGGAAATTACGTTGGTGTATCATTGCGGGAATTTAATTTCAATATATTCCAATAATGTGCTTGTCCTGCGACATAAGCCTATTACCCCGTCGTGGTTCATTAAACGATGCAGAAATAAGTTACTACCAAACATAATAAATGCTAAGTATTGTAGAAACCATACATACGTATCTTGATGTGACGAAACAATGATTGCAGATGCGACGTAAACTCATCCAAACGCCAACATTGCTCTCTCCTGGAGATCATTTATCAAATAATAACAACGTTGCACCGACACAAAGACGGTTAATGAAATAACTTGGTATTGCGCAACCCGGTAAGAATTCCAGGCCGCCGGTAAATGTTTGACGCGGACTACTTCGCCTCGTTCGGACAGACACCGACACCATGATAGATGGCCGTGATGCTTGGACAACCAACGCGCTTCCGTAATGAGCGTCTAAATCCGGCAATCAAAACAAACAGTTTAAGCATAGGGGTTGATAGAGTGTGCCGTCAGGACAGGACGCTTGAGATGGTATCGCGTTATTTGCATCCGAATCTGGTTTAGATGCAAATGTTTGCATACCGAGAAATCTGGCTGTTATCTTCGTTTGGTGGCAAGCTGCAGACTAGCTAAATCGTTAGTCATCATTCGCGTTCTTCACGTGTTCGGGCCATTTGTTGTGAGGAAATACCATCGCAGCATTTGGTTTTTGCATCCCAAATATGTTTACTGTTTTCATAGTGTGGCCGTTTCCTCGATATTACATTCTTCGTCTTCCCTTCCCTACATGTTCTACCGTTGACTTCTTTATCCACTGGAGGCTTTTGGGTCCTTTCTCAGAGCATGTTGTTGTCGTTACCATTGTCAAACAATTTCAAATTCATAATTCTGTTAAGCATCTATTAATGAAAGTCTGTATCCTTTTTAGTGCTTGCTGTGTCATTCTCTATGTCTCTTAGCTGTGGCGTTCTCCATGTCTCTGAGCTGTGTCGTTCTCCATGTCTCCGAGCTGTGTCGTTCTCCATGTCTCTGAGCTGTGTCGTTCTCCATGTCTCCGAGCTGTGTCATTCTCCATGTCTCCAAGCTGTGTCATTCTCCATGTCTCCGAGCTGTGTCGTTCTCCATGTCTCCGAGCTGTGTCGTTCTCCATGTCTCCGAGCTGTGTCGTTCTCCCTGTCTCCGAGCTATGTCGTTCTCCATGTATCCGAGCTGTGTCGTTCTCCATGTCTCCGAGCTGTGTCATTCTCCATGTCTCTGAGCTGTGTCATTCTCCATGTCTCCGAGCTGTGTTGTTTTCCATGTCTCCCAGCTGTGTTGTTCTCCATGTCTCTTAGCTATGTTGTTCTCCATGTCTCTGAGCTGAGTCATTCTCCATGTCTCCGAGCTGTGTCGTTCTCCATATCTCCGAGCTGTGTCATTCTCCATGTCTCCGAGCTGTGTCATTTTCCATGTCTCTTAGCTATGTCGTTCTCCATGTCTCCGAACGGTGTCGTTCTCCATGTTTCCGAACTGTGTTGTTATCCATGTCTCCGAGCTGTGTCGTTATCCATATCTCCGAGCTGTGTCATTTTCCATGTCTCTTAGCTATGTTGTTCTCCATGTCTCTGAGCTGAGTCATTCTCCATGTCTCCGAGCTGTGTCGTTCTCCATATCTCCGAGCTGTGTCATTCTCCATGTCTCCGAGCTGTGTCGTTCTCCATGTCTCCGAGCTGTGTCGTTCTCCATGTCTCCGAGCTGTGTAGTTCTCCGTGTCTCTGAGCTGTGTTGTTCTCCATGTCTCCGAGCTGTGTAGTTCTCCATGTCTCCGAGCTGTGTCATTCTCTATGTCTCTGACCTGTGTCGTTTTCTATGTCTCCGAGCTGTGTTGTTCTCCATGTCTCCGAGCTGTGTCATTCTCCATGTCTCTGAGCTGTGTCGTTCTCTATGTCTCCGAGCTGTGTCATTCTCTATGTCTCCGAGCTATGTCGTTCTCCATGTCTCCGAGCTGTGTCGTTCTCCATGTCTCCGAGCTGTGTCGTTCTCCATGTCTCCGAGCCATGTAGTTCTCCATGTCTCCAAGCTGTGTAGTTCTCCATGTCTCCGAGCTGTGTCGTTCTCCATGTCTCCGAGCTGAACAGTAACACTGACTTGACATTTAATTAAATATCTTCAGTTGATAGTCACATTGATCAGCTTTGTCTTCAACATTAACTTCTCCGGGATCTCGTCGTTGGAGCTTCCAGAGTGTCCTTGTCGAGACTGTCAATGTTAAATGCCTTCTCACTGTCATTGACAGTGGTATCTGAGTCTACCGTCCACCACATTTGTCTGTATTTCTAACACGACTGTTGAGGACCAACGCGGTTGTAGTTACCTCTCGAGTCGAGTCGGTTAGTTATTTGCTTTATGAGCAACTTCGGTATTTCTGACGATACAGCGTGACGTCAGCGTGACGTCAGCGTGACGTACGTGCGTCATTACCATATCACCAGTATTTAGGTCAAAAGTTATCTGTTTTAGATATCCTATTCAGTTTCTTAAAACTATCGTCTGCGTTTTACAAGCCTCACACAAGAATATTGAGTTTGGAAATGACCTACTTTTTGGACAACCAAACCATTGTCATTTTACGAGTAATATCAACGTCCACGTTGTTTACAGGCACATTTGCCTTACGTCGGAAATGTGTAATGTTCCTGCTATTTGATGGAGTCGCTCGTATATTTGCTACCGCCCTCCACACTGACCAAAATAGCTCACGGAAGGCCAATACTTGTAACGGTCTGTTGGTTCAATGTTGGCAATATTTCTGCGTCGGTCTGTTGGTCCAAGGTTGGCAATATCTCTGTGTCAGTCTGTTGGTTCAAGGTTAGCAATAGCTTGTATGGACATGTTGGTTCAAGGTTGGCAATAACTCTGAACAATATTTCTGCATTGGTCTCGTGGTTCCTGGCAACATCCGTTAACTCAAGGCTGGCGATATCCATTAACTCAAGGCTGACAATATCGCTGCACCAGTTTGTTTGTACACTGTTAGCTGTCGGACATCATGTTGGTGAAGCCCTTGTCTTGCCACGGTGTATGCAAACTGTTGAGCTGCAATCGAAGATATATTTTCCCCGTTGTAGTTGTCGAGTATACGCATGACAAGCGTTCTTCCCGACCGATCTGTGCCAGGTTTTACGGCCGCTATTTCATTCTAATTACACATAATTAAAGAGCAATCATTATATAAACATTATTCCAAAGTTATGCTCGCGGCTTGTACTTTGTAGTTGTTAACTATGTATAATTCGAGCAAATTTGTATAATTTTTAACGAAATGGTGTTTCGCTTTGTTCCGGTTCTTTGGCACTTCTGTGTGTCACGTGGTTCTCTCGACACTCGGAGTAAGGACCCATTGTGTCAACGACAACAACATCCCTGATTAGCAGCAACCGTGCGTCGTGGCCTTTACCATTACTCAATACTGAAACACTAGACAGGCCTCCTAGGTTGGTGTATGCCTTTCATTAGAGGGCGGGGTTCGGGGTGATAATAACAGCATAAAAACGACATTAGATTCTGCAGGTTTCCGCTGTGGCGCACTGATCGTCGCAAGCCATTAGACGGAGGAGGCCGCCGCTACAAGAGCAGCTCGAACGGGCGGAGAAATTATCTTGTGAGAGCATTATGCGTCCATGCAATGATTAGGAATAGATGCGTACTGTGACATCTGTTGCGTAGACATGGAGTCGCATATTTACGTGTTCACGCATGTGTGCGCGTGTGCACGTACACGCGACCTCAAAGACGCAGCCGTTCTCTCTCATACGCACTCACTCACTCATTTACTCATTCAGTCAATCATGTACGCGTCCGCGCACCCATTCACACCACATAATGGCAAACACAGACAACACTTGAATTAGTGCGCCGCGTTTCACAAAGCCGACATTTCACCCGAATAACTACTGCTGCATGGTAGGCCAATCGACATAGCACAAGTCTAGTTTGCTGTTAGCGTGGTTATTAGTAAGTGTGCGACCGACGTGGACCATCTGCAAGACCATCAAGAAACGGTCCGCTTTCACAACTGCCTAATGTGTCAAATGGCTTCATTAGTGCGTGCGTGCGTGCATGCGTGTGCGTGTGTGCGCGCGTGTGCGTGTGGTGGTGTATAGCAACAAAAAAACACTGTACATCGCAATGCTGACTAGGTCACAAATTCATCTCATCGATATCGTCACTAGGAATACAATTCCAAATATTTCAACTAAAAAACAGCTGTTTAACCGATGGCGTATCCATGTCTGTGTATATTGCGATTTAAATAAACGGTCACAGTATGTGGCGAAGTTATGCAAAGATAATTGGATTCGAAATACCATGTGTTAGTGGACTCCAGCAGTGGCGGAGTTGCATAATGGAGCAGTGTGTGGACGGTTTGTGCCCAAACAGGCGACAAGACCGGCGAGTCATTCGGGTATTGAGTGAACACTTAAGACTGTCGGCCAGTGTTTATGGGTTAAGCTAGGTTTGCTGGGAGCAGCAGTTGGCTCCAGTGGTTCAGCTTCGAGCGGTTGGTCGGTAGAGAACGTCTGCTTCCAGCCTCAGCTGTCGATACAATTGGTTTGTTCACGTGGTCGTTAGAGGTCTTTTGTTTGCCCAGGTTCGTGTTTCAAGTAGGTTTCTTTGCAGCGGCCAGTCGCTGCAATAGGCTTCATTAATTGTTTGGTAGAGTTTGTTTGTTGGCGGAAGTTTGATATGACAATACGTTTCCTTGTAGCAGCTAGTGTTTGCAATAGGATTGGTTAGTCATTGCTTGGAGTACTTTTGCTTGCTAAGGTTCGAGTTTCCAATATATTTGTTAGTAGCGGCTAGTGCTGAGATTGGCTTCATCAGTCGTTTGTTTGAGTACTTTGGCTGACAGAGGGGTTTCGGATTGGTTTGTTTACACCGACCCGTGGCTACGACAGCTTTGGTCAGTAGTTGATACAGTTAGTGCCTAAATAGTTAACATGTTTTAACCCAGATGGTAAGTAAACAAGGAAGCGATTATTTGTCGATTTTGTTTTTAAACAAAAAGGTTAGATATTACGAAAAGACTTGATATTACGACAAGATTTCTTTGCATCGGCTAGTTGCTATAATAGGCTTGATCATCAACTAGTGGCTATAATAGGCTTGATCATAGGCTGGTGGTTATAATAGGCTTCATCATCGGCTTGTGGCTATAATATGCTTCATCATTCGTTGGATAGCGTACTTTTGCTGACAACGGAGGTTAGATAGAGCGTACATTTGCTGACAGCCGTGGTTAGATAGAGCGTACCTTTGCTGACAGTGGTGGTTGTAATTAACATAACTTTGGGGTTTATGTTACACAAATAGTTTCGTAACAGACTCAAAAATGAGGATGACCTTTTAGGACAATGGTTGTTTATTGTTACCAGAAATTCAAAGTTTACCACATTTCGAGACTACATCTTCTGGATGGTGCCTTCGACGACAGACAGTAGCCAACCCAGCCCCCGTCAACACAACAGCTAAGCTGCTAGTTTAGTACACGTCTAAGAAGGAGCTTCATCGACTTTACGTAGGAGGCTGTCATATTGGTTTGTAGGCTTGGGACAGAATAAACTGAACTAGCAGTGTGTCGATGACTGCTGTATGGACAGGCGTGTCCAATCGTCGTGACAATGGCCGTGACAATGGTGGTGACAATAGCCGTGACAATGGTGGTGACAATGGCCGTGACAATGGTGGTGACAATGGCCGTGACAATGACCGTGACAATGGTGGTGACAATGGCCGTGACAATGGTGGTGACAATGGCCGTGACAATGGTGGTGACAGTGGCCGTGACAATGGCCGTGACAATGGTGGTGACAATGGTGCACTCTCCAGCGATACCTGTCAGTTGTCGATCGTGCACAGTGCTGTTAAGCAGAGAGCACGGTCAAGTTGGAACTGTGGTTCAAAGGTTTGATGCTCGCCTCGTGATTAATCCCAACATTAAACCTGAACCCTTTAGTAAAAAACTGACTACAAATTGCTGACTCGCTAAGCACATGGCACTTGGGGAGGAACTTTAACGTGACTGTTTTGATGCACTAAAACGTTTGCATGCCTGGTGTAAACTCTGGTGTGGACTCTAGAGTGGACCAATACGACATCGTCAGCAGAAGGTCATCAACTAGCAGAAGACGAAACTAGCAATTTCCTGTCCGCCTAGCTATTTCCTGTCAATCTTACGAAATGAGTTGCGTCGTAGCTGTCGTGACATTCCATTTACGGCACAGGTATATTGCCGGGACTTATACCTATACGCTCGTCCCAAGCCAGGCCATCTGATCAATACATGAAGGCGTATCGATTATTGATACTCACGAGAAGACGCGTCGACACATATCCGGCACCTGCCGTGCCTCGAGTCGCCGAGCCGACCCAATTGACCACTTGGTTAATTACGACATGTGTGACGTTCCAATTTAGCTGTACACTAGGACAGACGTCGCACTCAGTCATACCTGTCAGGAAACGAGAACATCTCTCACGTGGTCAACATGGTCAACGTGATCAACGTGGTCAACGTGGTCAACGTGGTCAACGTGGTCAACGTGATCAACGTGGTCAGCGAGGTCGATGGTGACGCAGAAATCAAAAGACAACCATACGTAACACGGTGTTAATTGGGTCACCGGGCTTAGTTCCGTCATTTCTGGTCGAACTTACTGTGACGTCACGTCGTCTTGATGAACCTATTAGATTAATATGTGCGCGCCTCATATATGCATCATTTGCTTTTAAGATGAAAATTACAGAATAACATGTTATTATCAAAATTCTTATGAACCTCTATCTTCCGCAAGTCTCAATACGTGTTTTTTTTTTAAATTGCATTTCCACCCTGAATCCTGGCGTTCCTTCGTTCTGAAGATAACTTTTGTGCGTCTCTGTTCACGAAATCATGATTAATGAGTTTGGTGTGCTAGGCCTCTAAACTCGAATCCCCGACGATTTACGCTTTATGGAAGTGTCGATAATGTCATTGTTGTTGTCATTATCACTACTTTTTTTTACTATTATTACTATTACTATTAGTATTGACGAGAACAGAATGATGGGAACTACATCGAACAATCGAAAAAACGGAGTAAGACTTAGCTACTCATTCGAGCTGGCTGTCACGACAGCGATATTCAAGATTGAATTCAATAGTGAATTCAATTAGAATGAATGTTTGCCGGTGCGGCTGTAGCAACGATCGCTGGAGTCACACCGAGCGTCGTCACACCGAGACTTAGCCCAGCGGGGTTGGTAATAGTCAGTCGTCGACTTCATAAAGACCGCTGCTGTTCCTCATCACGCGGCCTTTATTGCGTTAGGCCGCGTCAACAGACCGCGTAAATCATATCGCCTCCCGCAGGGCTAAGGCAGCGACGACACTACGGCTACAGTCTATTGCGCACAGACCACAGCGTATTATTGGACGGGCGGCTCTGCTAACGTTTACTATAATAATAATAAAACTGACCCATCAATAAGTCTGAAACTTCTCGACGGCCAGTGCCATCATCTGGCAGGCGAGCGAGTTACAATCACTTATATCGGGCTCTAATAAAAGGCCACCATGTGCGAATTTTGTATGTGTTTTTGTAATTTGTATTTGAGTGGATTGTGCCAAAAAATAAATACCTTCAATGTTTACCAAAATATTACTGCGCACTCGTGTCCACTGGCAGACGAATTGCCAAATATCCATCCGTCTATTCTATTCCGATTTCACTGCCAATATGTTTAACCAACACACCTGCGAACATGTCGGCTCAACTGCACTTACATCATGTCAACAAAATAATGTTCACATATTACAATTTAATAGGGCCTATTACATACGCCCGTGAAGGTCAACTGTGGTGTGACCTACATTGTACAGAACGTTACGTAGTGGTCACTGCTGTGTCCATCTGGGGACACTGTTTGTTCACTGTCGCTAGGACTCTTTGACCAGAGACGCTGTCACTGAATCAGAAGGGGTCAGACCAGAGTTTCACTTACTGTTGTGGTACGTATGTAGGACATAGTAAATTGTGACATATGAAAGTTGAAAAGAAATGTTTTATTAAGTGTATTAACAGGTTTGTTGGTAGAAGCTACTGCCCACTGGCATTGAAATGGGGCGTTTAAATATACTTTGCGAAGTGGAGGGATTTGTGGATATTTTTCTACCACCTCACACTGTTTTGTGCATAGTAATATGTGAGTTGTTTTATAAACAGTCATAGGCATCGTAAATCGTCTTATTCGTCCTTCGCGAAGCGAAGATGACCATATTCATCATCACCATATTAATCATAGCCACCATCAATGGTTATTGGTTTTGATGTGTGCGTAGATGACTTGTGCGCCCAATTCGCGCCCGGGATGTTCTTCCACAAACAGGACAAGACATTGTAGATGAGGGTCCTGGGTAGAGGCGTCGATGAATCGTGCTTTCCTCTCCTCGCCTTTCTTTTCAGCTTCAGTGCTGCGCTCGGAGGAAGCAGCACCGTTTTAATCCTGCTGCGTCCTGCTGGTCCACCTGGATTAGCCACTCCAAGACTCACAACCAACGATAAAGCTCTTGGAGTTAAATCCCACATGATTATTAAGTCAGGATTACCAACAAATATAAAAAAAATCCTGTCATGTCATTATTTGTTTCACAAAATAAAAAAGTATTTTTGGGCGATATAAAATATAGTAAGTAATTGTGACCGACATAAAGGGTGTTAACATGTGTCACCGTACTGTTTCTTTTGGTAACTTAATCCAAAAATATGTTGGGTCAACATTACCCGTTGTGTTGTATCCTATTTACACCCCAAATACACGTAGAACTGCATCAGTTAACTTTTTCACAGTTAATTGTTATGAACCGGTTACAAGTTGTGCAGCTAAAACTGGAACAGTTATCTCGCTAAGGCACTCAACAAGTAATATAGCATACTAATATAATATGTCAATTCACAACTGTTGCATAATGTCTCCAATACCACGGTCATTTCGTAGGCAGGTCCTTCATACTTTGTACATGCTCTATATCAGTTCATGTCACAGCAAGTGAATGTGGCGGCTGCTTTCCTGTCTGATCACTTTGGACATGACTGGCAGCGCGTTCTCGAGTGGAGTGCTATCAACCATCTGCAATGCACTTCGTACGTTTCGCTGCACAACTCTTGCTTGCTGCAGCGAATTTGTTTCAGAAACTTTCGGTGGCACCATCTTCGGTCGTTCCTTGACCACACAGGATTCAGTGATATACAAATCAAAATCACAAATGCAGCCATTTCAGCTACATCCAGTTATTTTAGAACATATATGTGTGAATAAGCCATTGTTTGGTTTCCCTTGCAAGAGACAATTGTAGCAAGATAATCCATGTCCAAAATGATCCATGTCCAAGATGACCCATGTCCAAGATGATCCATGTCCAAGATGATCCAAGTTATCAAGCCCTCTTTTTGTATTTGGTGAAGGATTACATCAAGTTGTTGATCACACCTGTCAGTGTCGTGGTACATTGTTGACAGAGCCAGCAGTGCTTTACATGGCACATATCGTATGATCGTAATATTTTTTCGCAAAGCCAAATTGAACTGACTGTTTTGGTATTTAATTATTCACTGTTTCTTGTGGGATCTTGCCTTTATTGTTACATATGAATCCGACCAGGGTGATGTGTTCCAATATTAACTCCTCGGCCAGTGGTAGTGATGTGAAGAAGACGTTGTCCCACACTATACGTGTTCTACTTCGAAGCCAAGAACCTGTGGTTCTCACGAAACTGCCCTGCTTTTTCCCTTCTGTCTGCTCGTGCACTCTTACTGTCAAATCTCATGTAGAGGATATTATCTTTGACGTAACGCCAGTGTGGCACTACTGCCCGCCCGCCTCCAGGGACGGGGCAAACGGTCGACGTAAACACGGGTTATTCCAGCAATCACAGCCTATGAATGGTTCCAACTCATCCATGGTTGTTGATTATCCTGATGCTGGGCAGTCTCTTCTGTGTACAATGATTGGAATCTGTATTTGTCTCCGTCGAAATGATGTCCAGCATATATGCTGTAATAAAGAGTTCACAAGTAGCTCTCAGTGATCCACATTTCTGTCAAGTGCATTTATTTATTTGTTTAAAGAAAATGGTTCACTTTTGGATCATGAAATAATTACAACGTCACAAAATATATCGTGTTCTACTAAATCAGTTATGTTTCTCAAGTTGGAGTTAGTAAAACGAAACCAACAGTAATCAATATAAAATATATATTTGCTTAATATCAAATACGTATATAATTCAATCTTGAAATTCGGGTCAAATTTGACCAGGTTTGGTATATTAGTTATATCTCTGCCGATAATGATGTAATCGATGTAATATTTCCTTTACTCATTGGGCTCACATAGATTGAGGATAAATTGGAACCATTAATTTTTCAAATATAAACACGCAAAGTCGCAGCCAAATATACGTACACTCCGTGTCACATTATCTCTTTGTGTCCACGTCAGGACAAACATAGCTGGAGAAATGTGATATTGACTAAACATGTTCCGTCAACGACATGGTGGCGGTTGCTGTGAAAACGTTTCAGAATTTCTAACAGTCCAGTTTTCTTGTAATCACGCAAAGCATTAGCATGGCCAGCCATGCAATATGTTCTCTGTCCTGTGGTCAGTGCCATGGTCATGTCGCGGTCACTGCCGCAAGGACTCTATGTCCGGTGCTGCTGTTACTGCATCAGAAGTGATCCCGGCGTAATGAGTTTGCTTCGGGGTGTCCCCCGCACGCACTCACGCACACGTTTACGTCAATAACTTGAAACGACCGGAGTGCTACTATTGTCTATGCGCTACTCGAATACAGTCGATATTATGTGTTATAATAGGTAGGAGCGTAGGTGGCGTGTATCCATCTACGAAGAATCCATAGCTAACTGAACGAGTTCTCTTGGCCCGGTTCATACATTGTCCAATTAATTGTACGACGCACTTGTTCAACTAGCTACTCGTCTTGCGTGCGTGCGTGCGTGCGTGCGTGAGTGCGTGTGAGCTAATGTGTGCGTGCATTTATGTCTACGTCATTGCAGTGTACGTGCGCGTGTGCGTGTGCGTGTGCGTGTGCGTGTGCGTGTGCGTGTGCGGGCGTGTGTGTCCGATCTAGTCATGGGCAAAGATAGTTCACATCAATATCTCACTCAATTATAAATGCCCCAAAGATACAATGCTTGTACACTTTTACATACCATAAGGGAAATATGTCTTTGTTAGCATCGTCAAGATTAACATACGCGTCTATTCCGTTGAGTGGTAAGTATTTATCTTCCATTGTGTTAGAGTAAATACATCATCAAAGCAGAATTAAATAATTGATGCCAACACATTTATACTTCTCGATATGTCCACTAAATATACATGCTTACATCGGATCCGCCGTATTCTGCCTAATACATTTATATGTTTATCGTCGTTACGAAACCTCAACGGCGGTTACCGCACCGCGCCGCACGGCGCCGCACCGCGCCGCACCGCACGGCACAGCACCGCATTGTTTCACTAAAGACATGGACTAGTCATGCGACCTGTATATATGGTTTGTTGAATTATGCAAGTCGGCCTCTGTGGAAGCAGCTCAGTCACCACAGTTGTAGATCAGAAACTCGTGGACAGGAAATCATCGATATTTTGACGCGTAAATGCTTAAGGAAGTGTCTAAATGCTCACTGCGACAAAATTAAAGAGACGCCTCCAACCAGCTGGTCAGTGCTATCGCCACAAATAAGTATTAGCGTCAAGTTTCATCTTGTGGACACCCACTTATATTATCGACGTTTAGCATGGACACCCACCTATATTAAAAACAGAGGGAAACAGAGAAGAACATATGCCAAACTGGTCTGCGAAAACCCTTCCTGTTGAAGTGGTTAACCTTCTCTTACGAATAAATTACCTTCATGGGAACGGCTAATCACTGCTGCGGCTGAAGATGAAGATGATGCTGATGATGATTGTGATGATATTGATGATGATGATGACGATGATGATTGAAACAAAGAACTGATCACATCCTGAATCGAATCTCTAGCGGAATTAAGAGAACGAACATCAAACAGACTCCATGTCATTAACGTTGGCATTACTATTTATACTCAATAAAACAATTTTCCATTATACATTTACAAAGCCGTGTCTGTGGGCCATGTTGTTTGATTGTTAAGTTTGCAATTTGATCTCCTTTTAACCTAATTGTCTCTGGGGTTGTTAAACCACGTCACGGGGGCGTTCTATATGACTAATGTGTCCGACCTTAGCTCGGTGAAGACTCCCACAGTGTGACCAATAATCAGGAAGTGTTGGTAGTTCAAGGTGGATTCGAGCACGTATTTAAAGCGTTTCCTCCGTCCACCTTGCGACCCCTCCCCGTCACTTGGTTTCACGTACTGCTCTGTCTACGGCCAGCTACTCATTGATGCAAACAATTCGACCTGTCAATGAGCCGACAAACGATTTACTCTCGCTACTTACGTCTCTTACGTACGATCACGTGATTACCGGCCGCTCCTGCAATGCGATTATTCCTGATATCCAATCTGTGCTGAACCTTTACTAATGTTACTTCAAGTCGTCTAGTTCTTCTATCTTTTTTGAGTGAAAAAAAATTACTGATATCAATATTTTTATACCATCTTAAAAACTTAAATTTGATCTCCTCTTAACGTCCTTGTCTCTAGGGTTGTTAAACCACATTCTATTAGGCGTTCTTCACAACTAAGGTCTCTCAGTTCTGGAATAATTTTAGTTGCTCTCCTCTGTATTCGTTCAAGCGTATATATATATATATATATATATATATATATATATATATATATATATATATATATATATATATATATATATATATATATATATATATATATATATATATGTATATCTTACCATATGGTCTCCTACTCTAAATGAGACCTAACTATTGCTTTATAAAGAAGTATAATTAGCTCATTTTCTGTTATATTTATCCTAATCAACCCAATAATTTGAATACCATTTGAAGTTGAAATATCACACTGCTCTAAAACTTTCATGTCAGCACTTACTGCTACTCATAAGTCCTTTTCTTTAAGGTAGTACCTAGTTCAACTAGATAGTGGACAAGGAAGCCAATGGTGAAAGAACGTTTGCGATGCCAATGGACGCGCACGCATTCAGTGACACAAAAATTGCATCTATGCCAAATCTATTATTGACTTGGAGTATCACCGAGTTAGCCTGAGTGAGGATCGACACATCATATTTCAAACACATCCTGATCCGTCGCACCAAGTACAAATACGAAGACAATCTGCGTACATTGGTGGAAATTCACAAACAATTGCTGAAACTGTTGATGGTCTTTTGCATATAATCATGCTTTAATAAAATATTTAATAAAGATGTATCATATTTCATAAAAAAGTCATACCGTAATGTCATTTCTACTGGCGGCAAGCCAATTTTCTCAACGGTCATTCATTTGGTGCATAGCACCTGAATACAGTTTTATGTTTTATTCCTAAATGGAATATTGGAAGTTATTCCGGCACCGATATTAAAATACGTTATATTGTGTGTCAACGTGGGCAACATTTAGGCAGGCAATGTTAATGCTGTTGTCAGCTTTCCAGCCAGCGCCATCTGGCGGCATTTGTTGTGCAACCTTAGTCGTAAGTGACGTTCTGTGCCGTGTCTCCGGTCCATGTCTAGAATGAGGCTAAGCCATCCCAGGGAATCGAATCATGAGGGGAGGCGTTAACATCCTGAAACCGACGTGTCCGCGAGATCGTCAATATCCGTTGGTAAGTCAGTGACCTTGTAGTGAACAGTGACAGCCGCCACCTACTTCCGCTTTACCGTGTGATCACGTGACGTCAAAATGGAACAATAGTTTAATCCATGCGAAGTGAGATAGGTGAATCCCAGTGCGTCCACGATGGGATATCTGCTATTGAGGTTAATTGCTATAAGCACAATTTTTATTTAGAATCGCACAATAGGCTAGTTTAAAGATGCGCGTACCTGCGTACGTCGGGTGATGAAAACACATAATTATAAAAATGGGGGCACATGCCCTTTAATTTGACCCCTGACTTTCAAACTTACCCTGTCACTACATATTCTTTGCTTATACAATTTGTATGAATTCTCCATGTATTATGAATAAACATAGCTAAATCCAATATTAGTTAACATATAATACTTCCAAACTAGATCATCTTAACCAGTGTTTAGAATGATTGTTATACACTTTCTACCGATCGAAAACGTTACGGGTGGATTTTGTTTAGGCATACGCAATTGTCATGGGAAACACCCATGTTACTGATGATATAGCATTTTATATATGCAGTGGATATCAGAGTGTTTGGTGTGTTTCAATAATGGGCATCACAATTAAACATGCTTTTTAAGAAATGAGTTAACTATACATGGCGTCCGTATCAACGTACTTGTTACGAAGGGGATTGTGACAACGAATAACCACTGACAGCTCCAGAATATGAACAGTGAAGGATTGACAACGAATAACCACTGACAGCTCCAGAATGTGAACAGTGAAGGATTGACAACGAATAACCACTGACAGCTTCATAATATAAACAGTGAAGGATTGACAACGAATAACTACTAACAGCTCCAGAATGTGAACAGTGAAAGATTGACAACGAATAACCACTGACAGCTCCAGAATGTGAACAGTGAAGGATTGACAACGAGTAACCACTGACAGCTCCAGAATGTGAACAGTGAACGATTGACAACGAATAACCACTGACAGCTCCAGAAGGTGAACAGTGAAGGATTGACAACGAATAACCACTGACAGCTTCATAATATAAACAGTGAAGGATTGACAACGAATAACTACTGACAGCTCCAGAAGGTGAACAGTGAAGGATTGACAACGAATAACTACTGACAGCTCCAGAAGGTGAACAGTGAAGGATTGACAACGAATAACCACTGACAGCTTCATAATATAAACAGTGAAGGATTGACAACGAATAACTACTGACAGCTCCAGAAGGTGAACAGTGAAGGATTGACAACGAATAACCACTGACAGCTTCATAATATAAACAGTGAAGGATTGACAACGAATAACTACTGACAGCTCCAGAAGGTGAACAGTGAAGGATTGACAACGAATAACTACTGACAGCTCCAGAATGTGAACAGTGAAAGATTGACAATGAATAACCACTGACAGTTCCAGAATGTGAACAATAAAGGATTAACAACGAATAACCACTGACAGCTCCAGAATGTGAACAGTGAAAGATTGACAACGAATAACCACTGACAGCTCCAGAATGTGAACAGTGAAGGATTGACAACGAATAACCACTGACAGCTTCATAATATAAACAGTGAAGGATTGACAACGAATAACTACTGACAGCTCCAGAAGGTGAACAGTGAAGGATTGACAAAGAATAACCACTGACAGCTTCATAATATAAACAGTGAAGGATTGACAACGAATAACTACTGACAGCTCCAGAAGGTGAATAGTGAAGGATTGACAACGAATAACTACTGACAGCTCCAGAATGTGAACAGTGAAGGATTGGCAACGAATAACCACTGACAGCTTCATAATATGAAGAGTGAAGGATTGACAACGAATAACTACTGACAGCTCCAGAAGGTGAACAGTGAAGGATTGACAACGAATAACCACTGACAGCTCCAGAAGGTGAACAGTGAAGGATAATAATAATAATAATTATTATTATTAATAATAATAATAATAATAATAATAATAATTGACTTCTATGGCGCCTATATCCTCAGGAACCTGAGCTCAGAGGCGCGACAAAACAGAATCAGTAAGCGTAATCGTAAACAGAGACGCGCAAAAGTCAGTATCAGAACGAGGGACAACCGAACATTTATGGTGGGAATGCAAGTTGGAATAGATATGTCTTGAGTTTTTTTTCGGAAAATAGCAATAGTTTTTGATGTTTTCAAAGTGATAGGGAGTTCATTCCAGACCCTAGGCGCAGCGACAGAGAAAGCACGTTTACCCAAGTTAAGTTTTGTTTTAGGTACAATAAGTTGTTGTGAAGTTGATGATATTAGCTGCCTAGGGATATTTGAAAGATGCAGGAGACTAGCCAAGTAGGATGGTTGTTGGATGGACAACGAATAACCACTGACAGCTCCAGAAGGTGAACAGTGAAGGATGGACAACGAATAACCACTGACAGCTCCAGAAGGTGAACAGTGAAGGATGGACAACGAATAACCACTGACAGCTCCAGAAGGTGAACAGTGAAGGATGGACAACGAATAACCACTGACAGCTCCAGAAGGTGAACAGTGAAGGATGGACAACGAATAACCACTGACAGCTCCAGAAGGTGAACAGTGAAGGATGGACAACGAATAACCACTGACAGCTCCAGAAGGTGAACAGTGAAGGATGGACAACGAATAACCACTGACAGCTCCAGAAGGTGAACAGTGAAGGATTGACAACAAATAACTACTGACAGCATCATAATATGAACAGTGAAGGATTGACAACGAATAACCACTGACAGCTCCAGAAGGTGAACAGTGAAGGATTGACAACAAATAACTACTGACAGCATCATAATATGAACAGTGAACGATTGACAACGAATAACCACTGACAGCTCCAGAAGGTGAACAGTGAAGGATGGACAACGAATAACCACTGACAGCTCCAGAAGGTGAACAGTGAAGGATGGACAATGAATAACAACTGACAGCTCCAGAAGGTGAACAGTGAAGGATTGACAACAAATAACTACTGACAGCATCATAATATGAACAGTGAAGGATTGACAACGAATAACCACTGACAGCTCCAGAAGGTGAACAGTGAAGGATGGACAACGAATAACCACTGACAGCTCCAGAAGGATTGACAACAAATAACTACTGACAGCTTCATAATATGAACAATGAAGGATTGACAACGAGACCACTGTCGTTCACTCACGAGCCATACACATGTTATGCAATAACACAACAATGCAATAATAGTACAACAATAGTAGGGATAACCTAGTTGAGAAGAATATTTAGTCCTCGTTGGTGTTGTTGCATGCATAACGTTGTGTACGAATGGTGTTGTTCAAGAATGATGTCGTGGACGATTAGCATGTCGTTGTGTATACATAATGCTGCTTCGAGCATAGCGTTGTGCAAGCGTGGTGTTGTTGGAAATAAGCTCTTGTTTCGTGCATTTCATTGTGCAAGCATGGCATTGTGTAAGAATGGTGTTGTTGCAAGCATGGTGTTATTGTAAGCATGGTGTTTTTGCAAGCATGTTGTTGTGATAGCGTTGTGTTATACAAGCATGGTACTGTACGCCTATGAACAATATAGTGGCTAAGAAAATGAATAGTTAATAGTTCGTTGTTACCTTGCTACAAAAACAAGACGAAACGTGTTTGGATGTTTTGCTCCTTTAATAAGGTATTTACGAAAGATATCGACAACTGCACGTTGTCAGTCAGCACTACAGGTTATTTTTGTTACAAATATGCATCCAACTAAATGTCTTTGCTTTACAAACATGTTTTATTCGTGGTTTAATCAAATGTCCACAGACCCACATGACCCACGTGACCCACGTGACTCACGTGACCCACGTGACCCACGTGACCCACGTGACCCACATGACCTGTCAGTTCGTCACACTCCTTCGTCGCTTCAATAAAGTATCTGCATTCGTCCATCCAGTAATCCAACGATCTGTCGTTCCACCAGTCAATAAACCAATCGACCGACCGACATCAGACAGACAGACAAAGAGACAAACGTGTCACTGGTTGGACGAACGGGCGAATGTACGAGTGGGCGACGGGACTAGTCGGTCCAGTCACACACACATATGATACATATGTACATGTGCTACTTATGTTACTAAGACAACGCAATGTGCAGTTTCGAGTGCTATCACAGCCAATAATATAAACATTTTACTCAATTTACGACAGCGTTAGTGCCGACTAATACTTTGACCCCCGCAGGCAGCGGTCTGGCTCCCGACGCATACATCACGGCGAGATGAGGCTGTCAGAGCGCTTACACGACGGCCTGTACTCGGGACATGTGACATTTCGATGTGTTCACAGCACAAGTTCAACTAATTATAACCGCATGTTTTATTCATGCGACTTGTCTTATACTACGTCATGTTTTACGCGACAACGCCACGAAGCCTGATACGTCCACCGGCGGAGTGGCATCAGTTAAGTGTATTCTTGCTAGCAGACTGGCATCAGTGCACTGCACTCATGCTAGCAGAGTGGCATCAGTTCAATATGCTCATGCTAACAGAGTGGCACCAGTTCAGTTTACTCATGTTAGCAGGGTGACATCAGTTCATTGTACTCGTGCTAACAGAGTGACATCAGTTTAGTGTACTCAAGCTAGCAGAGTGGCATCAGTTCAATGCACTTATGCTAGCAGAGTGGCATTAGTTCAGTGTACTCATGCTAACAGAGTGGCATTAGTTCAGTGTACTCATGCTATCAGAGTGGCATTAGTTCAGTGTACTCATGCTAGCAGAGTGACATCAGTTCAGTGTACTCAAGAAACTCGGAAGGTAGCTCAAGATGGTGTAGCTAGAAATATATGCAGAAGTGAAACAGAAATGGCTAACATGGATTTCACAGCATGGTTTCATGTTCCTTGTAGCTTTTTGGTGGACCCACTTACAGAGTATTCGTTTTCAATACGCACGTTGTATAACATCATGTTAACTGTTGTTACCGGATAACATGACAATATACATTTGGTGGTTTTAATACCAACTAGTAATATACAGTCACATACAATGTTACTACGACATGACCTCTAGCCATCCGTTATCACAGCGTCATCTTGTAGCCATTCCTGTCATGCGTGGCGAGACATCCTATTAGAACTTGTTACGTCAGCGTCTCAACGAGATTCACTGTTTCAATAATTTATAGCCGTCCTGTTGCACTGCAGTGATAGCATGTATCTACTACACAGCTAAACACATACGTGATGATGTGCACACGCACGTGCACACGAACGCATCGTGCTAACGCAGTGTCATCGTCCCTTCGAGTCGCCGTTGCCCACCTTCATGACGACTGTCTTCCCGCGGTTGTTGTACCGGACAACGGAGTTGACCGGCGGTCGGAGAGACTCTCTCGTCTTCGCCCCGAGGCCGTACTGTTCAACGTAGCTCTCCGAGCGCAGTCGCAGATTGATGCCGCGACATCGGCACAGGAGGATCTCCTTGAAAGGTGTGCGGAAGTCGCGGTTGAAGCGGGCGTAGATGACGGGGTTCAATAGGCTGTTGGCGTAGCCGAGCCACAGGAAGAGACTACCGAGCCAATGAGGCACACAGTTCTCGGGGTCGGCGCACAGCGGCTTGAAGAGCGCCACGATGAAGAAGGGCAGCCAGCAAGCCGTGAACGACCCCATGATGACACCGAGAGTCTTGGTCGCCTTGCTGTCCGACGTCGACTGCACGCGGTGTTGTCTCGTCTTCTTGAAGATGGCGAACGGCCTGTAACCGTTACCGCCGCCGCTGCCGCTGCCGCCTCCGCCGCCGCCACTGCTGCTGTTGCTTCCGCGGTTCTTCTTCGGCAGCATCTCCACGGACGCCTCACTCCGCCTGGATGACCCGTCCGGGTAGTTGTGGTTCTCCTCGCCGCATATGTTGCTGTTCTTGCGGGAGCACGACGGCACCGACAGGTGCGCCTCGCTGACAGTCATCGACTTGGCCTCCTGCCGCGCGATGCGGGCCGACACGAGATAGATGCGAGAGTAGATGACTATCATGACCGTGAGCGGGATGTAGAAGGCACCGATCGTTGCATAGAACTGGTAACCGATCGACTGACTGACGACGCACTGGCCTCGCTTCGGCTCCGACTTCCAGCCGAAGAGCGGCGGGATGCTGACGAGGGCCGCCGACAGCCACACACACACGATCATCGTGAGCATGCGACGCGGGGTCCGCTTGATGGCGTACTGGAAGGGCCGAGTGATGACGAAGTAGCGGTCAACGCTGATCATGCACAGGTTGAGGATGGAAGCCGTGCAGAGCATGACGTCAAGTGACGTCCACGCGTCACACATCGTCTGTCCGTGTACCCACTGGTCAAACACCTCGTAGGTGAGGGCGAACGGCATGACCAGTACAGCCACGAGGAGATCAGCCACGGCCAGCGAGACGATCAGCAGGTTGGACGGTGTCCGTAGCTTACGTACGATCGCCACAGCGATACACACCAGTATGTTACCGACCACCGTGCCGACAATGATGAGCGAGCAGGCGATGGCAATGAGTATGGCCTGCCACAGTGTGTAACGCGATCCTCCACCGACCTCGCTGCCGTCCGTCGTGTTGGTCGCATCTGTCGACCACCTGGGGACAAATAATTCAATTACTTCCAGGTTCATATCGTACGAATAAAGTCCCAGTGATTCTGACACGGTTGACTTTCTCAAAAACACAGTTAAAGGTTTCGACGTAAACACCACCGAAGGTCGATGTAAAAACAACAAAAAAATGTTACAGTTTGTATTAAAACGTCAGTGAACATTCTTCAGAATAGTTAATTTTCATAATAACACAGTTGCCATTAACATATCCAACAGTTTAAATACCTGCAGACTGTCGACATATTTCTGAGATGGCTACTTCAGTACGATAACCAACCGGGGGGGGGGGGACAAAAGCGGTAAACAAGGAGTCCTTCTGTGGGACTCCTGCTTAGATGACGTCTTTCACGTGTCTTCTCCTTCTGTGGGACTCCTGCTTAGATGACTTCATTCACGTGTCTTCTCTTTCTGTGGGACTCCTGCTTAGATGAAGTCTTTCACGTGTCTTCTCCTTCTGTGGAACTCCTGCTTAGATGACTTCATTCACGTGTCTTCTCATTCTGTGGGACTCCTGCTTAGATGAAGTCTTTCACGTGTCTTCTCCTTCTGTGGAACTCCTGCTTCGAAGACGTCTTTCACGTGTCTTCTCCTTTTGCAATGTTTGCGTCAAATCCTATAAATATGTTTTTGAGAAAGTCAGCATGGAAGATGTTCCTGTCATGTGTCGCCCTAACAAAACGATTCCGTCTTCCTACACGGCCGATCCTTCCATCATTGAAATTAGCATTTGTTGCCAGCCGTCAGTCGCACTGAAGACGCCATCTGGGAAAGACGGCGAAAATAATCATAGGTATTTAAACTGTTGGATATGTTGATAAGAACTGTGTTATTAAAATATTATTATTAGTATTATACCTGATTGACTATCATTGATTTCGACGAGTAAAACAATAGTGTACTGTCCCCACCTGGCGTCGTCGCTGACGGGAGAGACATGCACGTAGCCGCCTGCACTGACATCCGTCACCGTCAGGTTCAAAATACTCATCGTGATCTGATAGTCACGTGATAGTCCAGGGGTTTATCTGAGTCTCTTATCTCGAATGTCTCTTCATCGAGGTGACGAGATGTTCTGGTCCATAAACACACTTAATAAATCGACGTCCGCTCCAACAAAATTAATAAGTTAGTGTCGTCGTCCAAACGAACGCACAGGTTTTACAAGTTGTTGTTGTCAGCACAAACACACTTAATGAGTCGTTGTTGTTGTTGTCCGCACAATCACACTTAACAAGTTGTTCTTGTTGTCCGTACAAATACACTTAATAAGTTGTTCTTGTTGTCCGTACAAACACACTTAACAAGTTGTTCTTGTTGTCCGTACAAACACACTTAATAAGTTGTTCTTGTTGTCCACGTTATAGTTGAGTCCTGCCATATTGGTCTGCGCCATAAGTATAGGTAAGCTCTGTGTTGCCGTCACTCACGCACGAATCCGGAAACAAGCGCACGGCCTGAGAAGGCCCATCGTGCATGCTTAGCAGCCGACGTTGACAAGTACGCTAGAGTAGTACCGCAGTGTCGCACGACCACTAACACACAGATGTTTGCGGCAACAAAAACGGCGACTGTGTTTTGTCATGTTGTTAGTCCGACGGCAGATCTGTAGTATTTATCCGAATGACGCACCTTTCTGTTACCGATTAATAATTGAAGACGATAACTGTGCTGCGTCGTCGCCGGTGTGGACTGGTGCATTCGCTCCACGCAGATGTCGATTGATGCCTCGACTAAGAGCCGGCGACCAAGCACGAGACGTCGCTCGGTGGCCGGGAGCCCGGATTAACGGGTACCGACTTCTCGGACCTCACAATGGACGGTCTTTGGCAGCCAGACTGATTGACCTGCTGCGTAACACCACATTGACGGCCGTACTGTGGTTAACAACGTCGAACACGTAATACTGCTTCACACGAGCTGAATTACCGCCGGACAATCGTAGTCGTGGAACGTTTAAAAGCTGTTGACGCGTGAGTATCCGAGAAACGCGTTCATCGAGTGTGGGCGACTGAATGTAAGATTCCTCGTCCCCGGGACGCGCCGCCTCGCCAACACCGCCTCGCCAACACCACCTCACAGTGCGGCACGTCGATGCTGATCGATAGTATCGCTACCAGTCTTACAATCCCACCCGCTGCTTTGAAAGCTCCTTCGGGAAGGCGTGGGAGCGGGGGAGGATTTGATTAGATTCGATTTGTCTTGTAGCGACTAGTTTCTGCCGTAACACGATTACGATCGAATCAGTCCAGACATTAAAGTAAAATGTCGCTTCGTAATACGTGGTGAAACAGCAGTTATAAATAAAATAAAAGATGTGTTGATAACATCCAGGTAGATAAACACCCGCGACTACAGCATCCTGGGTGTGGGATGAACCTTCGTCCGCCACCGGCAGCTGCGCCTCGGCGTCTGGCCGGCCGGCCGACCAGTTGGACACGTCTATCAACAGACGCCCGTCTCCCTGGTTCACCCCAGCACGCGGGATTCCACCGACACTACACACGTTACGTCCCGGCTGCTCTCCCGTTCACGTATCCCCGTCCACGTTCTGGCTGAGACGCGTTGCTGGCCTAGAAGCCGGCGACTAACCAACGAAATCAATCTGTTTTGCAAAGGTTTGCGTATCGCCGCGTCCGTCTCCCCAGCGCGCGTCTGTTCCGACTTACGCAGAACGATCGACCGTAACGTCCTTGGAGCAATTCTCGATCGGGCCAATCGAGTGACGGTGGTTTCTTTGGACAAGTCTCCACCGAGTGTTGGAGCGCCTGTTGACGACGGCGCCGCCGTTGAAACAGGCCGGCCACTCGCGGTGCTTGGCTGGCTCAAGTGATTCAGTTTACCGCCTCTTTGCTCTCGTAGCAACCGCGAGGCAACGAACGACGGCGATTTACTACTTGACCATAGCACGCTCGTGTCCACGGCGCTATTGACACTTGGGTAATGCGCCGGTCGTGTACCGGAAGCCCATGAGAGACGCGCAAGACGATAATCACCGGCTGCCTCCTTCTTCAGCGACTGGTTCCTTGGTCAGGCTCTGCAAAAAGAAGACGAAACGTTGGTAAAGGTGATAGCGGAACCCGCTCTATGACAGTCACTCGACGCAAGTACTCCTTCAATGGCTGTCAACGGCCACGTCGGATTCGTTATAAACTAACGCGAAGCATTCAGACGGACCTTCACCCCGATCTTCCGGCAGTTAAGCTCCAACATTTATTATTAACATTTATCGGTCGTATAAATCCGTTATTGAGTAGCGATTGTTCATTCAGTAAAACTATCAATCTATACGACACTCTATTCAACAAACAGACCCGTTCAGACTCGTTCACTGCCATTCCTTCGCACACACATTTAAGCCAAATATTGTAAGAATCTGACAGATTATCATAATCGACAACGAATGATTACCTCGACGCAAACAAACGCTATAAACGCGTCCGTCTTTAGCTATCTATCACAAGTCCAGACGTCTCTGATTTCAACCTAACACGTCCGGTGGAATCTTCAACAACAGCATCAGTATATTGAAGCCGTTTCTTCAAATAGCGCGCATATTACAACAGCTCCGTCATTACGAATGGCAACGCATTGACTTTGACGTGTTTGGAGTTCAATATCTTCACGATATCAACAAGTCATGTCGCTTGCACACGAGCGGTTTGTAATGTTTACTGTTTGATGATACGTTACGGTTGACGCAGTAACCCGAACACACCCACGTAACGAATTAATTCTGGCATTGTTTATGGATATTCTAGAGAAGGGGTTCCCAAAGATTGTCAGCCCAACAAACTGTCCTCATTCGGGCCGAGGCCTCACCTTTCAGACGTTTTAAAATAATTGTGCATGTTTGCTGATGCAAACTTGGAACTACCTGACGGCTAATTTGTGAACCCCTGTTTCAGCGACGTAAGTCACTATGAAACTGCATGTTTGAGCAATCAGGCCTTTGTCTTTGCTGGTGCTTCTTCTTCCATAAGACATAATTATAGTGACATAAAGCACACTTAATATGTCACGTTGCATTACAGTTACAGAGATGGGGGATAGAAGGAGGGTGAATTGCCTGAGGACAGAGATGCAATTCAGTTTAACGAGAACAGAAAGAAGTCGGATGGCGTGAGCAGGTCACTTGGTGTGGATGGAGGCGAGCCAGGTCACTTGGTGTGGATAGAGGCGAGCCAGGTCACTTGGTGTGGATAGAGGTGGGCCAGGTCACTTGGTGTGGATAGAGGCGAGCCAGGTCACTTGTTGCAGATAGAGGCGGGCCAGGTCACTTGTTGCAGATAGAGGCGAGCCAGGTCACTTGTTGCAGATAGAGGCGAGCCAGGTCACTTGTTGCAGATAGAGGCGAGCCAGGTCACTTGTTGCAGATAGAGGCGAGCCAGGTCACTTGTTGCAGATAGAGGCGGGCCAGTTACCATTACAAAGCAGGCGCAATTAAAAAGGCCGCAAAAAAACTAAGATAAGACGAGATAATAAAGAGGGTCGGAATGACAAGTGGAGGGAGAACGCTGCTGACAGGGAGAAGGCTGCCGACAGGGAGAAGGCTGCTGACAGGGAGAAGGCTGCTGACAGGGAGAAGGCTGCTGACAGCGAGAAGTGAAAAGGAATAACATATATGTCACGTTGCACGCAGAACTCCGCCAAGTCGACGGCCAAGTTCTGGAACATTGCTGCAACAATGGGCGGGCGTTAGTCTAAGACGGACGGACACCGCAGACAGACTTAGAGCGGCGGGCGTGAGTCTAAGACGGACGGACACCGCAGACAGACTCAGAGCGGCGGGCGTGAGTCTAAGACGGACGGACACCGCAGACAGACTCAGAGCGGCGGGCGTGAGTCTAAGACGGACGGACACCGCAGACAGATTCAGAGCGGCGGGCGTGAGTCTAAGACGGACGGACACCGCAGACAGAGTCAGAGCGGCGGGCGTGAGTCTACGACGGACGGACACCGCAGACAGACTCAGAGCGGCGGGCGTGAGTCTAAGACGGACGGACACCGCAGACAGACTCAGAGCGGCGGGCGTGAGTCTAAGACGGACGGACACCGCAGACAGACTCAGAGCGGCGGGCGTGAGTCTAAGACGGACGGACACTGCAGACAGAGTCAGAGCGGCGGGCGTGAGTCTACGACGGACGGACACCGCAGACAGACTCAGAGCGGCGGGCGTGAGTCTAAGACGGACGGACACCGCAGACAGACTCAGAGCGGCGGGCGTGAGTCTAAGACGGACGGACACCGCAGACAGACTCAGAGCGGCGGGCGTGAGTCTAAGACGGACGGACACTGCAGACAGAGTCAGAGCGGCGGGCGTGAGTCTAAGACGGACGGACACCGCAGACAGACTCAGAGCGGCGGGCGTGAGTCTAAGACGGACGGACACCGCAGACAGACTCAGAGCGGCGGGCGTGAGTCTAAGACGGACGGACACTGCAGACAGAGTCAGAGCGGCGGGCGTGAGTCTAAGACGGACGGACACTGCAGACAGAGTCAGAGCGGCGCCGCTTGTTCAATAACACCGCATTGGCAGTGGATGCGTCTTAATGAACTTATTTTATAATCATGTTCGTTCCAATTAATAGCACCAGAGGACCACCTGCCAAATGGATTCATCGTCTGTTCTTCGGCAGCGTCCGGTTATAGATTGTACAGCCGGCCGAACAGTGCAATGTTAATCGATAATCCGTAAAATCGATGTATTTAATGCCGACCTGTTCGGTGTAAGTACCACACCCAGGGGACCTCGAGCCAGGGACGGAACGGCCAAGATGGCGAATGTGTTACTTAATTAGTGATATTGGCGTCAATTCGAACTATCGTCCGCCTCACTGCACGCACACCTGTCATTGTAGGGCCCATTCTTGCGTTCCGCACGTAAACGTATCATTTGAAGGGTGATTTCTTAATAAGGTAATTTGCAAAGACTGCACCGCGAAGTTATCAAATGGGTCTGTCTACAAACGACATTATGTAACCACCAACAACACAGCCGCATCCGTTAGCAACTCAACCACCAGGTTTAGATATAATGGCGCCGACGTTTGCTGACTGAACATTTCTACAAATGGTGTTTGCACGCAGGATGTTTGTTCACATTTCATTCGGGACAGGTTTATAATTATGAAATAAGTATGATAAATATATATATATATATATATATATATATATATATATATACATATATATCTATACATATATATATATATATATATATATATATATATAGGTTTATGATTATGAAATAAGTATGATAAATATATATATATATATATATATATATATATATATATATATATATATATATATATATATATATATATATATATATATATATATATAAACATATATCGCATTAACCACGCCATTAAATGTTTACTTTACACAACAGCATAGATCATATTAAAGTATTGATGACATAATATGTCTAACTTCATGCACACCGTGGCGTTTAATTACTAAACTTAAAAAAAAGCATTATTTGGAACAACCATTCATCCAAAAGCTAATAAAACATAGGCTTACATTCAGTTTTAAACTCACGGCATCTACATTGTCCATTTTCCACTTTCCATAATGAACAAATGTTCTCTGAGAAAACGTTCAATGACAAACACCGTACAACGATTTTTATTATTATTTTTTCACAATATATTTGATGCTTTATAATGTATTTGCTATTAGTCTGTTAACAGAGTTAAGATGTTTCAGTGCAAATGTCATGCTCGTATGCTGTCAATCAACCAACAGACATCTAATGCTCTCACCGGCATAACTGTTGTAGAATTCAAATATGTTTTATGTATGCTAACAATTCTTGAAGGGGTAGAGTTTCAAAGACACTGGCATTACATTCCTAAGACCTCGACCTACAATTGTAACAGTGGTCTGACCCCTATAATGAAGCCTAAGTGTTGGTAACACAACTGGGTCAGTTAAGCCAACAATGGCGCTCCATATTCTCGCAGCCAATCAAAGCGCTTGGAGTGACAACGTAGCGGTTCAAAAGACATAAATACATTCTTTTGT
Source organism: Lamellibrachia satsuma (assembly GCA_033239005.1). Classification (NCBI taxonomy): domain Eukaryota; kingdom Metazoa; phylum Annelida; class Polychaeta; order Sabellida; family Siboglinidae; genus Lamellibrachia; species Lamellibrachia satsuma. The sequence continues at coordinate 5,445,638 of BSQZ01000022.1, read as the reverse complement.
GCACAACAACGTTCATGAATGGTTCTTTGAACACATGATTATATTATATAAATATCATTAGCTAATAATATTAATAGTAGCGATCCCCAGTGTTGTGAGAAAGCTGCGCATCTGAACTTGTCGCTTCGAAACATCTTCCCAAGGAAGAGTTTTCACGAAATGGTACTCGTGTCGAATTTGCCTTAATGTTAATTTTGTCGTCGTGTTGATTCATATTGTACTTGTACATTCATATTGTACTTGTACATTCATATTATACTTGTACATTCATCTAGAAGCCAATACACGCAGCATAATCACCAGTCGTGATTGATTTAACAAGTTTTAGCAAGATTGCCGCCCAAGGCAAATGCCCAGATGGCAAGTGGACAAGGAAGCCATTGGCTTATCGACAAGGAAGCCATTGACTTATCGACAAGGAAGCCATTGGCTTATTTATGTTTAACCCACCTTTCTGAGATATGTGTCAACCTTGTTTTTAAACATATTCACGCTGCTAGCAGTTACACAATCTGTAGATAATTTGTTCAATTGATGTATTGTCGTCTGTAAGAACGAGCACTTCCTGATATCCAATCTACACTGATCCTTTATAAATATGATCTCATGTCCTCTAGTTTGACTATTTTTCTTGAGTG
>BSQZ01000022.1:5395000-5440000 GCA_033239005.1 Lamellibrachia satsuma | reverse complement strand
AGGTATTATGTTTTCTTAGTTCTTGTCAGCGCTCCGTCATTATTGTCCACCAGGCGAACGCCGTCATTATTGTCCACCAGGCGAACGCCGTCATTATTGTCCACCAGGCGAACGCCGTCATTATTGTCCACCAGGCGAACGCCGTCATTATTGTCCACCAGGCGAGCGCCGTCATTATTGTCCACCAGGCGAACGCCGTCATTATTGTCCACCAGGCGAGCGCCGTCATTATTGTCCACCACGCGAACGCCGTCATTATTGTCCACCAGGCGAACGCCGTCATTATTGTCCACCAGGCGAACGCCGTCATTATTGTCCACCAGGCGAACGCCGTCATTATTGTCCACCAGGCGAGCGCCGTCATTATTGTCCACCAGGCGAACGCCGTCATTATTGTCCACCAGGCGAGCGCCGTCATTATTGTCCACCACGCGAACGCCGTCATTATTGTCCACCAGGCGAACGCCGTCATTATTGTCCACCAGGCGAACGCAGTATTGGTCCGTAGCTTGTGCTAACATATCATTGTAAAGTTGTGACTGATGCTGCTGGAAGCTGTCTCCGCCTGTTTGTGTTCGGGGTATTGTTGTTGTTCCTGAGCTTCAGTTCTGTCTCACTGCAGTTGCGTTGAGTGCAATCTCCGACTGTAGACCTATTTGCCAATACGGACGTTCGGTCTGTCATTAAATGTATTGATCCATTAATTTCCATTACATAATGAAGCGGCGAGGCATCTGCTTCATCTTCTCAAATCCGAATACATGGTTTCTACTCACCAGAATAATCGCTGCCTGTTATCCTAGCGTGTGATTACGACACATGTCCCTGCTCCTTACATTGAGGGAATATATACAGTTACGGTAATAATTTATTACGTTAATCGTGTCAGTAAAAGCATGGATGCTTAAACGGAGAAGCTTACATGATTTAACAAGATTTAACAAGATTGCCATCCAAGGCAAAGGCCCAGATGGCAAGTGGACAAGGAAGCCATTGGCTTATCGAGAGTCCAACATTTTAAATCTTTGTGTAATCCGCCCTCCTGAGATGGCTTAAACCGTTGGCTTTGGCTTAATTATTTCGGGCCGTAAAGGTGACTGTTTCCTCTATCGCTCGCCGTACGAAAATCATACATAAATCATTCTTGACTATCTCTTGATTACAGAGAATAGTCAACTTATATGTTGAGACTGTTCATCAAGCCGATCGTTTAGAGGCCTCGAAATATAAGTTACACACATGCATACTAGCTGTATATCAGTCGGTCGTGCGTGTGTGCGTCTGTGTGTGTATGCGTGCGCTGACAATAACGATATATACACCGTCAATACAATGACTGACGTCTACTATTCTACTGAAGAATTTATTGCGCAACAAACATGTTTTTTGTTTGAGTAAAGTGAATTGGTGGTTGCTATTACGCGGCACGACGCTGTATGTAAATTACCTAGACCAGAGCTGGCATTGACTGTATCGACCAGATTTTCTTTGGCAACTTACCTGCACCATAACAACGTAACTCGGTGCCTATTTAAATTGGTTCTAGCTCGCTGTATTGGGTAATTCGCTTTGTTGCGACATTGACAGGCTGCCGGATGAAGTGAATTATTACATAAGCGTCAATGGCGATATTATACGAGATCGTTAAATATTCATTTGACCGAGAGTTACGGGGCTGAAATAAATGATTTTGAGATTCCTCCATTGCGTGCTGTAATTGTCGCAGTATGAACGAGATCATCGTACCTGGTCAGTTTCAGTACGTTCGTCCTCAGTACGTTCGTCCCATCTACCGTGCAAGACATTGGAACGTACACTGTATGTTCCAATAGTAATGCGTGGATGCGAGTAGTGGACCATCAAACAGGGAAAACGATGGTTCCGGAGGAAGATGCTACGAATACCATGACATCCAGGAGAACAAAACAAGTTTGTCCTTGAAGAGATCAATCGCCAAACAACAGCTGACACACTTTGGACACATCGGGTGTGTAGAAGACGACAGGTTTGACAGGCCAACAATGATGGGAATGAGTGAAGATATAATATGGAAGAGAGGAAGACGACACAAGAGATGGACGGATGAGATCAGGGATTCAACAACGCGGGCGATGAAGTAGTTGTGAGAAGTAGCAAGAGACAGGTTTTGTTGGAGACTACTCATAGCGGACGTCAACAGAAATCGTACGACTAGACGGAACACCACAACACATATTCGCTTTACCACCACAGCCAGCCGTCTACACAAACTGTGATATTAGATCAACTAAGACGTCAAGTATACTTTCCTTTTGTTTTTGTTTTAACTTTGACTATTTGTATATTCAAGGTTTCTGCGTGAATCACCTTGTTGTCATTCGGACAAATACACTTTTCCTGATTCCTGATTCGCAAGTTAAGTACGTCTCATGTATGGAAGCTTCACTGGGAAGAGAGCCAGGAAGTTGTCACGTGACACCCGTGCGGTGGGAACGTAAACTAGAACGGGCGTGACGGGAACTGTCAGCTCAGGCATTCCCCGTTAGATCACAGCGTTTATGAGGTAGATGATTGAAAAACATCGCTGCTCTCGGTTCGTTAGACCTGCCAATGTGTAGGTACAGAATCGAGCCAACCAGCGTATCCGCGGTGAACAAACTGACCACTGTGGACGGACTGACCACTGGGTTTGTGAGCGTACACAACTGTTGTTATCTGAGCGAGCGGTCAAGCGACACGGCTGCATCGTGTCAACAACACAACCGGTCACTACCTAAATACGTGTTTACTTACGTTAGTTTCGAGAAGACGTGGGGTGTAAACGCATCCAGCCGGCTTCCGACGCTGCACGAGACTTGTGCATGTCCGCTGGCGTAAGACGCAACGAAACGTCGAGATAGTCCACTGTCGACACAACTACTCCGGACACGCGCACGAGACAGGTACGACCGGCATTCTTCGGCCTGTTTGTGTTGACATGATCGAGAACAACTAGAGATGGTTCTACGCCGCGGTGAGGCGCGCCGGTCGCGCCAATAATAGCACAAAGCCAGCAGCAGTGCCGAGTACGCGCTTCGCCGCCACTGTGGGCACTTGCTCAAGTGGCGCGCTAATTTCGGCGCGCAACTGCAGCTGGCGTCTACTGAGTGGCGCTGAGAGAGCGCCAGTAGCCGTCTGGCGGCGAACGCACATTTCAATTTCGCGCCATCTGGCTTTCATAGAAACCAGGGCGCTCGCTTGAGCGATTATTCTCCGGTCGAACCAGGACTTCGCTTTCTCTCTATTACTGCCGGATGCGGTGCAAAAATTTATCTGCATTACGTAAGGTGGCTGGTGTTTTCTCGGGAACACGCGATGTTTGTGTAGCGTCGTAATAAAAAGGTAAATTACGACACTACAAGAACGGAGTGAGAGAAGGTTTCACTGAGTGAGGGAAGGTTTCACTGAGTGAGAGAAGGTTTCACTGAGTGAGAGAAGGTTTCACTGAGTGAAAGAAGGTTTCACTGAGTGAGAGAAGGTTTCACTGAGTGAGAGAAGGTTTCACTGAGTGAGAGAAGGTTTCACTGAGTGAGAGAAGGTTTCACTGAGTGAGAGAAGGTTTCACTGAGTGAGAGAAGCAGGTTTTAGAACAGCTGCGAGCATCACATTTCATTCCTCACAAAACATTAGTAAGATTATTCAGGTAGGTTTAATATTTGTAATTCCTGTAAATTGCTTTTTCTAACTATACAAATGTTATTTGCATAATATACTTCAGTTGTGTGATTGCATTATTTTAAAATTCTTTGAAACAAATACTTGTCCTGTTTTTCTGATGTCATGAACAACAAAATAAACGAAAATAAGCATTTACCATTTTACATTAAAATACCAAACATACTGGTCATGAAACGTTCTGTTATATGTAATAAATATTTTTTTTTTAAAGACGAAACTTAATTTTAAACCAAGTTTCTATTATAAGACGACTGAGCTACGCCGAATGAAATTGTAACGTCATACGTCCTGAGCGTGGGTCATACGTCCTGAGCGTGGGTCATATTTCATGCGCCTGGGTCATACGTCATGCGCGTGGGTCATACGTCATGAGCGTGGGTCATACGTCATGCGCGTGGGTCATACGTCATGAGCGTGGGTCATACGTCATGAGCGTGGGTCATACGTCAAGAGCGTGGGTCATACGTCATGAGCGTGGGTCATACGTCATGAGCGTTTGTCATACGCAATTCCATATTCTCATTCGTGACAATAAATGATGTTCCATTAATAGGTTTTGAATAATTTTTCACTGTTAAAAATTGCACGAGTGATAAATCACGAAATCAAGATATCATACAGGGAAATATAGTGTAGTTTTATTAAGAGGGAAGCGTGTGATCAATCCTGGGGGTTCCTGTACTGGAATTTGTCCTAGAATTTTTTTTATCAGATATATATATATATATATATATATATATATATATATATATATATATAGGTGTGACCTGATCTTGCAGTTATGTATCGATCAATTGTTTCATTAATTGGCTAACTAAAATCAATAGCAAACGTCCTGAAGCGAGTATTCCGGGCTACCATAGTTGTTACCGTTGAAACGAATGCTAACAGTGAGTCAGACAACCACACGGGGCTCAGTCAGACAACCAGACGGGACCCAGTCAGACAACCAGACGGGACCCAGTCAGACAACCAGACGGGACCCAGTCAGACAACCAGACGGGACCCAGTCAGACAACCAGACGGGACCCAGTCAGACAACCAGACGGGGCTCAGTCAGACAACCACACACGGGACTCAGTCAGACAACCACACACGGGACTCAGTCAGACAACCACACACGGGACTCAGTCAGACAACCAGACGGGGCTCAGTCAGACAACCACACACGGGACTCAGTCAGACAACCAGACGGGACTCTTAATACCCTCAGATATTCATGAAAACTGTTCACTTTGCTCATTCTCCTATCGCCGCGTGTAGCAGAGTTTTCTTCTATCTGACAATTTTGTTTTCGATAAAAACAACTTGGAATATGCTGCCCGTCATTTGTCGCCCAAACAAATCAGTTTATGTCTTCCTACACTAGGGATCACCCGTCCTACACCATGGATCTTCCCGTCCTACACCAGGGATCCCCCGTCCTACACCAGGGATCTTCCCGTCCTACACCAGGGATCCCCGTCCTACACCAGGGATCTTCCCGTCCTACACAAGGGATCCTCCGGTTACTGACGCGTGCACGTGTCGCCAACCAAGAACCAAACATTTAAGTATGCGCGCAACAAACGCGTCGTAGTCTGCAACTGGGCTCTTTTCCCTCTTCATACAAAAAATTCCATGGTGCAATCAATCCTTGAAAGGAATCACCGTGTCAAAATCACTGGCACTTTAGTCATCTGTCATGAACCCGGAAGTAAATTAATGAGCTGACACCATTTAATCAATTCCGCGATGATTGTGACTATTTCCTGAGACCGCCACCGAAGCATCGCGTGAATACAGGCGCCACCTGTAGTAGCTCGACGATGTCATCTACCATAGCACCACGGAACGGAGGCACCAGGTCTGTGACTCATGTGACCCGTGTGACCCGTGTGACCCGTGTGACCCGTGTGACCCGTGTGACCCATGTAACCCGCCCATAAATAACAAAAGTATATCACTTCTGTCAAACGGGAAATCTCTGTATATGCGACACTGGGTAGCTTGTCCATATGTCCCTTTCTATAGCACAGGTGCCTGCATATCATCTTTAGTAATTTATGTGGATGTTGACGACACGTTCTTGTTTAAACCGGTTTCATGTGCGAAATATTACATTTCAGCTTTATTACAATCACCAATTTCAAGTAATGCGGCATTGCCATTGTTTGGGGCATGGTAATTCTACTGTACATTCCTTGTTATGGTATGTCAATGTTACGGAATGCCTACACTTTGGAACCTCAATGGTACGGAATGTCAATACCTCGGAGTGTCAATGCCTTAAAAAGCCAATGCCTCGGAATGCCAATGTCTCGGAATCTCAATGCCTCGGAATCTCGATGTCTCGGAATCTCAATGCCTCGGAATCTCGATGTCTCGGAATCTCAATGCCTCGGAATTTCAATGCCTCGGAATACCAATGGCTCGGAATTTCAATGCTATGGAATTTCAATGCTGTAAATATGAAGTGTCCTCATCATTATTTTTGGTACAGAAATTCTACTTATTGCACAGTTAATGGTTTTAATAAAATGGCCCACGTGACCTGTCAACGCATTCCATACACAATATATGGACCTGGCAACGCGCCCAGTACACACTGGGATTGTGCAATGAGCAAACAACGTGGCAGAGATCATAATGCAAATACTAACGAACAGCACTCTGTCGATTCACTTGCAGCGACACTGTAATTGTCACCAAAGTGCCATCGGACGTCATGAGATAATTTTAGCTTGTTACAAGTAAATACGTCTTCCCACTTCCCTTGTCGCCACGCTAAACGTACCAACAATGGCAATATGAGAAATAAATAGTGGCCAGATCCCCTATAGAAACGTCAGGCGAGAGTGATATCGATATACTGGTTAAACGATGAATGTTAATATGCAACTCCGCCGTGGTCAGTTGCACGGTATGCAAAATGATGTGACAGCTAAGTAAGACCTTGATATGACTGCTAAGTAAGACCTTGGTATGACTGCTAAGTAAGACCTTGGTATGACTGCTAAGTAAGACCTTGATATGACTGCTAAGTAAGACCTTGGTATGACTGCTAAGTAAGACCTTGATATGACTGCTAAGTAAGACCTTGATATGACTGCTAAGTAAGACCTTGGTATGACTGCTAAGTAAGACCTTGGTATGACTGCTAAGTAAGACCTTGATATGACTGCTAAGTAAGACCTTGGTATGACTGCTAAGTAAGACCTTGGTATGACTGCTAAGTAAGACCTTGGTATGACTTCTAAGTAATACCTTGGTATGACTGCTAAGTAAGACCTTGATATGACTGCTAAGTAAGACCTTGGTATGATTGCTAAGTAAGACCTTGGTATGACTGCTAAGTAAGACCTTGGTATGACTGCTAAGTAAGACCTTGGTATGACTGCTAAGTAAGACCTTGGTATGACTGCTAAGTAAGACCTTGGTATGACAGCTAAGTAAGACCTTGGTATGACTTCTAAGTAAGACCTTGGTATGACTTCTAAGTAAGACCTTGATATGACTGCTAAGTAAGACCTTGGTATGATTGCTAAGTAAGACCTTGGTATGACTGCTAAGTAAGACCTTGGTATGACTGCTAAGTAAGACCTTGGTATGACTGCTAAGTAAGACCTTGGTATGACTGCTAAGTAAGACCTTGGTATGACTGCTAAGTAAGACCTTGGTATGACAGCTAAGTAAGACCTTGGTATGACTTCTAAGTAAGACCTTGATATGACTGCTAAGTAAGACCTTGATATGACTGCTAAGTAAGACCTTGGTATGATTGCTAAGTAAGACCTTGGTATGACTGCTAAGTAAGACCTTGGTATGACTGCTAAGTAAGACCTTGGTATGACTGCTAAGTAAGACCTTGGTATGACTGCTAAGTAAGACCTTGGTATGACAGCTAAGTAAGACCTTGGTATGACTTCTAAGTAAGACCTTGATATGACTGCTAAGTACGTGCGTGCGTATATGTATGCATGTATATACACATGCAATCACGCACGCACGAACACGCACGCACGAACGCACGCACGCACGCACGCACGCACACACACACACACACACGCACATGTACCCATCCATGCGTGCATGCGTGCGTACGTACTATTATTTATATTGTTACCGACTCGCATGTACTCTATTTTGTTACTGTTCTATTGAATCATTCGGTTCAAATCGTCGAATACGCAGAATGCATTCGAACGATTTTACTATATCGAATCTAGCGGCATTGCATTCCGTCCAACTAAGCGAATAGACTAATCAAGAAGCCCATTAGGCAATACATTCGATAAATCGAGCACATGTTGCCGCACGGTGGTCGAGTCGCTGCGCCAGAGTATTGCTATTTACTTGTTTACTCCGCTAGGGGAACTAATACATTATCATCCGCCAGGTAGCGAGAGATATCATTGACCGCGCGAAATGGCAGGTATGTTTACCGAAGGCTATATGACTCATTCTCCAATAGTTTCAACAACGGTTGTTAAGTTGCACAATTTTAAGACCTACATACCGGATCTTGCCTGCACCAGGTTAATAAGTAAACATTATACAAATATGCATTAAAAGTACTCAAATTGTAAAGGAAATAAAAGTGCAGGTTATTTCAATTGCCCGAATCGCATCGTTCAGTGGTGTTGCTATGTGTTCAGTGGTGTTACTATGTGTTCAGTGGTGTTACTATGTGTAAAGAGTGCTTAAGTTTACGTCATTTTCTAAAATAATGGTGATACATTCCATCTTATATGTGTTCCTTGTATTCACACAGTGTTCTGCATTGAATGAAATATGTTGTTTTTCCACATGTTATACTTGTTGTTGTGATATTTGTTGACCAATGTCTGCTACACAATACTGTGTTAGTTGTGTTGCCCAGTGCACAGCCATACATTAGTGAGAATGCATAATCCCAAAGTTATGTTATTTGCACAAAATGGCAGTTCATGTCACAGCTCGCTAATGTTTGATGATATGTCCAATCAAATGTTTGATATGTCTAATCAGTTGAGTTTGATTCAACCCGAATTCAAAGCGTATGTTTATTCCTAGTTAGTGGCGCTTGCAGCTCCTACTGGTGTCAATTGACGAGGAAAAATAATAGTTTTCCACGAAAAACAGCTGAATATCACTTGTATCGTCGTGGTGAGACTGCAATATAGTAGAAGTATTCGCTATTTTAATTTAACTTGTCAGTGATGTCACCGGTTTTTCTACTGTGTATTATGGTGAATATCATTGATCAAGCTAAAAACTAAAAAAAAATTATTCGTTCGTCTAATTAATAAAATTGTATAATCATGATGACTTGCAAATTTTGAATTATTGAAAAATGACTCCTATTTTTTTAACCAACAGGGGTTGCAATGCCCCGTAAAACAGTCGTTTGGTTAACCACTGAAATTGTTGTACATTCCATTGAAATGTAAGTTTATAGAGCCCGGGAACATGTGGCAAACTGACGAATGGTGTAAGTTGAAAATCGCATAGTGTTGAAACAGGGAACCTTTAGAATTGTTTGATAAGTGATTCGTGCATGAGTGTGCTTTACTATCGCCAACATGCCCCAGTGCGTTTACCCCCGGGTGTGGGGTAAGATGGCGAATGTTGGGTAATTAAGTGAAGAAAATATGTTTTTTCCTCTTTTAATAACGTATTGTTTGTTATTATATTGAAATAAAGTATTATAACGCTGCACTGTCACGATATTGCTGATGTTAATAAAAGCCACAGAAATCAGCGATTAATGCTTAACATCGTCAACTTGCCCCACGTCCCACTATGTTTGCGTCAACTTGCGCCACGTCCCCCTATGTTTGCGTCAACTTGCCCCACGTCCCACTATGTTTGCGTCAACTTGCCCCCACGTCCCACTATGTTTGCGTCAACTTGCGCCACGTCCCACTATGTTTGCGTCAACTTGCGCCACGTCCCACTATGTTTGCGTCAATTTGCCCCCACGTCCCGCTATGTTTGCGTCAACTTGTCCCACGTCTTACTATTTTTGCGTCAACTTGCGCCGCGTCCCACTATGTTTGCGTCAACTTGCCCCACGTCCCACTATGTTTGCGTCAACTTGCTCCACGTCCCACTATGTTTGCGTCAACTTGCCCCACGTCTTACTATGTTTGCGTCAACTTGCCACACGTCCCACTATGTTTGCGTCAACTTGCCCCACGTCCCACTATGTTTGCGTCAACTTACCCCACGTCTTACTATGTTTGCGTCAACTTGCCCCACGTCCCACTATGTTTGCGTCAACTTGCCCCACGTCTTACTATGTTTGCGTCAACTTGCCCCACGTCCCACTATATTTGCCGGACGTTGTGTGGCTAGAAAGGTCAGTCGCGTGGTGTGGATTCGTTAACGCATTGACAACTCACGATAACGTGTCGGCGTAAACAGGTCGCAATAAGCGTCTTTCAATGTCCACGTGCGTCGACGCGATAACACTGTCGCTAAGAGCACGCGAACACCACCAATTAAGAAACGTTGTTATGACAATCGCAGAATAGCTTGTTGGCGGTCACTGTTAGGAGGCCGGCCACATAACATAACGACCGGCTATGATGCCATCCCATGTCGGTACTTCGACTAAAGCCGCTTCCGCTATTACATTTTTGCTCGTCTCGTATCAGAATGATTTCGCGAATCAAATCAAACATGTCTAGTATCCACTGCGGAATGTTAGCTCGTTTGTGCAAATGTGTTGTTTAATGTTGATGGAACATTCTGACGAACTATTACATTAGTTTCTATTATTCTATAAATATATTAGGCTATTCACATGTGTGTGTGTATGTGTGTGTGTGTGTGTGTGTGTGTGTGTGTGTGTGTGCGTGCGTGCGTGCGTGCGTGCGTGTGTGTGTGTGTGTGTGCGTGTGTGTGTGTATGTGTTGTATGTTATGTGCTATGTGCTATGAGTTATGTGTTATGTGTTGCGTGTTATATATTGTGTGTTGTGTGATATGTGTTGCGAGTTGTGTGTTGTGTGTCGTGTGTTGTATGTTGCACGTCATGACGAGACTGACATATTGGGGAACACCGTCTGATTCCTTAGGAGTGTTTAACACAAAACAAGACAATATCCGTCCATTCATTATGTCTCATCTTCCTCACGTAAATGACGATTAACACAAGACAAGACAAGATCCGTCCATTCATTATGTATCATCTTCCTCACGTAAATGACGATTAACACAAGACAAGATAAGACCCGCCCATTCATTATGTCCCATCTTCCTCACGTAAATGCCGATGGTAAACAAGTTTGATGACACTGTGTAATAGACAAATGATTCCACAATGTCCCATAATGTCGCAGAAAGCTGCGGCGGAAATCAGAAGAAACGTTGCTCCACAAACATGTTTACCCGATGAAGGTCATGTCGTAGACACAAATATATCCGAACATCATCCAACATCCAATACATTTGATTTTCCGTACATCACATCTGAACAGTAATGCCGACACTGTTATTGATATTGTCGCATAAAGTGCGCTGTCCCTTCCGTTATATCTAGTTATATCTATGATTTAAGTAGCTAAATAGCCATTTGTATGCCGCTTCCGATAACGCTACCGCTGCCGCTGTTATTGCGCGTGTTACTGCGCGTGTTGTCATAACGTCGTCGACAAAGTATGCATTGCCGCTCGTCTGAGTTGGTTAACATTTAGGGGCCGTTCATCTGTCGACATTTACCTTTGGTACAAAGCGTACTACTTCCCCGACCCCTCCACCTCCGTGAATAACTACTCTGAAATGTTGAAAAAAATCCGAATTGAAAAATATCGATGCACCAATGTTATGACACAGAGTATGTATGTTACATTTACGATAATAACCATCATAATATGTTTACAAACATTTATGTCCGATAATTATGTTAAAGTTTTGCGTTTTTCTAACAACTCCATGTTTTACTAACAACTCCATGTTTTTACTAACAACTCCATGTTTTTTCTAACAACTCCATGTTTTACTAACAACTCCACGTTTTACTAACAACTCCATGTTTTTCTAACAACTCCATGTTTTTACTAACAACTCCATGTTTTACTAACAACTCCATGTTTTTACTAACAACTCCATGTTTTTACTAACAACTCCATGTTTTTACTAACAACTCCATGTTTTTACTAACAACTCCATGTTTTTTTCTAACAACTCCATGTTTTTACTAACAACTCCATGTTTTACTAACAACTCCATGTTTTTACTAACAACTCCATGTTTTTACTAACAACTCCATGTTTTACTAACAACTCCATGTTTTTACTAACAACTCCATGTTTTACTAACAACTCCATGTTTTTACTAACAACTCCATGTTTTTCTAACAACTCCATGTTTTACTAACAACTCCATGTTTTACTAACAACTCCATGTTTTTCTAACAACTCCATGTTTTTACTAACAACTCCATGTTTTTACTAACAACTCCATGTTTTTACTAACAACTCCATGTTTTTACTAACAACTCCATGTTTTTTTCTAACAACTCCATGTTTTTACTAACAACTCCATGTTTTACTAACAACTCCATGTTTTACTAACAACTCCATGTTTTTACTAACAACTACATGTTTTTACTAACAACTCCATGTTTTTACTAACAACTCCATGTTTTTACTAACAACTCCATGTTTTACTAACAACTCCATGTTTTTACTAACAACTACATGTTTTTACTAACAACTCCATGTTTTTACTAACAACTCCATGTTTTTACTAACAACTCCATGTTTTTACTAACAACTCCATTTTTTACTAACAACTCCATGTTTTTACTAACAACTCCATGTTTTTTCTAACAACTCCATGTTTTTACTAACAACTCCATGTTTTTACTAACAGCTCCATGTTTTTTCTAACAACTCCATGTTTTTACTAACAACTCCATTTTTTACTAACAACTCCATGTTTTTACTAACAACTCCATGTTTTTTCTAACAACTCCTTGTTTTTACTAACAACTCCATGTTTTTACTAACAACTCCATGTTTTACTAACAACTCCATGTTTTTACTAACAACTCCATGTTTTTACTAACAACTCCATGTTTTACTAACAACTCCATGTTTTTACTAACAACTCCATGTTTTTTCTAACAACTCCATGTTTTACTAACAACTCCATGTTTTTACTAACAACTCCATGTTTTTACTAACAACTCCATGTTTTTACTAACAACTCCATGTTTTACTAACAACTCCATGTTTTTACTAACAACTCCATGTTTTTACTAACAACTCCATGTTTTACTAACAACTCCATGTTTTTACTAACAACTCCATGTTTTTACTAACAACTCCATGTTTTTACTAAGAACTCCATGTTTTTTCTAACAACTCCATGTTTTACTAACAACTCCATGTTTTTACTAACAACTTCATGTTTTTACTAACAACTCCATGTTTTTACTAACAACTCCATGTTTTTACTAACAACTCCATGTTTTACTAACAACCCCATGTTTTTCTAACAACTCCATGTTTTTACTAACAACTCCATGTTTTACTAACAACTCCATGTTTTTACTAACAACTCCATGTTTTACTAACAACTCCATGTTTTACTAACAACTCCATGTTTTTACTAACAACTCCATGTTTTACTAACAACTCCATGTTTTTACTAACAACTCCATGTTTTACTAACAACTCCATGTTTTTACTAACAACTCCATGTTTTTCTAACAACTCCATGTTTTACTAACAACTCCATGTTTTACTAACAACTCCATGTTTTTCTAACAACTCCATGTTTTACTAACAACTCCATGTTTTTACTAACAACTCCATGTTTTTACTAACAACTCCATGTTTTTACTAACAACTCCATGGTGTCATATTAATAACTGTTTCCCACGAAGTTGTGAATTTCCAAGATGTCATTACAGTCACAGTATTTTGTCGCTGAATTTCGGTTCGCCCAAACTGAAATTAATTTAATAGTTTTTCCGACGATTTCATCAAAACTAAATAACACATTTGCACAATCGAACTATAAACATGTCGTCATCGATACAAGATATGTTCGATTTGTGCGAATCGAATCTGAAACAAAACGAAAGAAAACTGTGAAGTCTGGGGCGACTGCGTGCTGCTGACTTCACAGCCACACGTGTTCATGTGAAGCCCCGGCAGACACGCTACAAAACGGCGCGACACAACTAGATTGTTGTCGTTGCGAGTCGGGTTTGGTGGGGTCGGGTGGGGTCGGGTGGTAATGTAGGGACTCTCCCGTCTGTGATGTGTACACGTCACAGTCTACTGACACTGCCAGATTATCTTACGACGAGACGCGACGCAACAAAATCGACAAGTGTCAGCGTCGTAAGAGCGCGTACACCTTACGACACGACGAAAATCAATTGTAATCGGACGCAGCCCGACTCATTACAACAGTCCAACAACTAGTTGCGTCAAGTCGTAGTGTAGCGTAGCTTTAAGATCTACGGAAGTCACGACCGCTGAAGAACATAATGGTCTGCCCCGTCAGCGACGACGGTCACGTTGACACGTGCCGGTGACGTCGATTACCGCAGTCAGTGACGCGTTCTTCTAGTCAGACGGGTCTGAACCCGGTAACAGATTGACGACACGACATCGTCGTTCCCGGCGATGTCGTCTGGAAGACGCCGCCAGTCACGTACTAATGAGGCCGGCTGAACGGGCCGGATAGAGACGGATGTATCCGTTGAGCCGTGGGGTAATGTGGCGAACAGAATGGCTGATGGCGCACGGCTGATAGCGCGGCTGATGGCGCACGGCTGATAGCGCGGCAAACGGAAATCAAATGCACCGACGTGAGCTGACGGCAGACGCGATACGATGTCACCGTCTACGAACGTTCTAAGTGATGTCAAGCAAAATTCGGTGTGTGTGTGTGTGTGTGTGTGTGTGTGTGTGTGTGTGTGTGTGTGTGTGTGTGTGTGTGAGTGTGTGTGTGTGTGTGAGTGTGTGTGTGCGTGCGTGTGTTTGTGCTTATTGTTTATGTGTAGCGCGTCTCTGTCAGACACAGGGGCCTACATCAACTGTCAGACATAGGGGCCTACATCAACTGTCAGATATAGGGGCCTACATCAACTGTCAGATATAGGGGCCTACATCAACTGTCAGATATAGGGGCCTACATCAACTGTCAGACATAGGGGCCTACATCAACTGTCAGACATAGGGGCCTACATCAACTGTCAGACATAGGGGCCTACACCAACTGTCAGACATAGGGGCCTACATCAACTGTCAGACATAGGGGCCTACATCAACTGTCAGACATAGGGGCCTACATCAACTGTCAGATATAGGGGCCTAAACCAACTGTCAGACATAGGGGCCTACATCAACTGTCAGATATAGGGGCCTACATCAACTGTCAGATATAGGGGCCTACATCAACTGTCAGATATAGGGGCCTACATCAACTGTCAGATATAGGGGCCTACATCAACTGTCAGACATAGGGGCCTACATCAACTGTCAGACATAGGGGCCTACATCAACTGTCAGACATAGGGGCCTACACCAACTGTCAGACATAGGGGCCTACATCAACTGTCAGATATAGGGGCCTACATCAACTGTCAGACATAGGGGCCTACATCAACTGTCAGATATAGGGGCCTACATCAACTGTCAGATATAGGGGCCTACATCAACTGTCAGACATAGGGGCCTACATCAACTGTCAGATATAGGGGCCTACATCAACTGTCAGACATAGGGGCCTACATCAACTGTCAGACATAGGGGCCTACATCAACTGTCAGATATAGGGGCCTACACCAACTGTCAGACATAGGGGCCTACATCAACTGTCAGATATAGGGGCCTACATCAACTGTCAGACATAGGGGCCTACATCAACTGTCAGATATAGGGGCCTACATCAACTGTCAGATATAGGGGCCTACATCAACTGTCAGATATAGGGACCTACATCACATGTGTTTTTAAACACGGTCGCGCTGCTGGCATTTACAGTTTTTACATTAATTTATCGTTCTTTGTAAGAGAGAGAATACTTCCTTCATTTTTTTCTTTTTTCTTTCCAAAAGGGCAACGCTGCTTCGTGTTTCTTGTTCCTTCCTTAAGCTTGAAGGCAATACTACTATTGCAGCACCAACTCTGTGGCATTGACTCCATATCCGAATTAAGTCGGCAGAAAATATAATAACATTTCACTGTAAAAACCTACGTGTGTAAACTCAGCGTTCACCTTCCATCTGTTCACGACTGGAATTGACTAACCGATTAGTAACTGCCTGACCCTTTTATGTTGGTTTTCCCAAGGATTTTAGCGCAATAGAAGTGTCCTTACTGTATATTGAAAATTGTTTATCAATATCTTCATAAGAGTTTAAAAGTTTTAATCTCCTCATCTTTAGTGCCTGGATTCAATCACGTGGTGTGTACGCTCACGTGACTAATGACATTTAGTGACGTCATCACTTGTACATTTTGTTGTTGTGCCCAAGTATATATACTTGGGCACAACATGACTATTTTTACATCAAGTTCTCTTGCGCATGATCCGTGGGGACCAATGATGTGTTGCATTGTAGGTCCCGAAGCGAGGCTCGTGCTGGACCGTCCAGCCTGACCAGACCCCCCGTACATTTGTGTAGCGGAGACTCACTGGTGATGTGGAGTGCACCACACTCACACGAAACTGATGGTGTCAGCCCCATCTGGTTCATGTTGTGTTTGAACCTGACATATCCTGTTCTTGTTCGATTGAGGCGCACCTGTGATCGCTACACAGACGCAACTAAATCTACAACGTAAGCATTAGGCTGGTGCTGACTGCCCGTCAACGACGCTGTGCAAATGTTTGTATCTAGTCATCACGTAATGTGTAACTATATGCAAATGTTTGTACCTCATCACCATATTATGTATAACTATATAAAACATGTGTGTATATCGTCATCATATCAAGTACAACTATATACAAATGTTTGTATCTAATCATCACATAATGTGTAATTATATGCACATGTTTGTATCTAGTCATCACATAATGTGTAACTGTATACAAATGTTTGTATCTAATCATCACATAATGTGTAATTATATGCAAATGTTTGTATCTAGTCATCACATAATGTGTAACTGTGTACAAATGTTTGTATCTAGTCATCACATAATGTTTAACTATGTGCAAATGTTTGTATCTATTCATCACATAATGTGTAACTTTATACAAATGTTTGTATCTAATCATCACATAATGTGTAACTATATACAAATGTTTGTATCTAGGCATCACATAATGTATAACTATATGAACATCACGTGGTCACGGTCATAACGCTTCTAACAGAATTTGTTAAACAAAAAACGCAGGTGCAATCTAGTTGTGAAACTAGTTTCAACAAAACGCAGAATTGTTATTCTACGCTGTTTTGGGATCGTTTCAAAAATGGAAGGTTTTTCTGAGAAATGTTCTTTGCATGGACCAATTATATTGCGTCACGGATAATTCGTTGGTCAACTGCAAGTACTGTCGGTGCCGGTGTTCACGAAATTAATACAACTAACTTTAAAATGTCCAGTATTCCAATGAATATGCGGTAGATCTTTGGGTGGGTATCAAGTATCTTGTTTGGCATATGATAATGATAATTATTTTGCGTCACAAACACAAATAATGGATAAGAACATATCACAGAGAGTCAAGCACCGAGAGTCAAGCACAGTCGGCGTCGACTTCACAAAGCCATCCTTGTGAATTTTAGCGTTAGGTCAGCAAGAAACATGATCGCATTTCGCCGTTATCTGAACATTAAAATGATATTCTTTACCGTGCTTAGCTTCCTGGCGTACTCGTCCGTGTGTTAACGCCTCAACTTCCATACCGAAGTTGAGATTGCCTAACCCCTCAGTGTTGATGCGTCGCTGAGTTCGTATTTAGGCGCATTGAAGTTGTCGGATTGTACAGGCCTGTGTTATTGTATATTACAACGAATTATAATTATCGACATTATGTAAATTTTTTTGCTTTTTTAATTGCATCGCAGTAGTTGCTGAATAGGTGACACAGTCACGTCAATACACAAAGTAGCTACTATGTTTATAAACAAGTCAAACATTGATTTACCATATCCGTTGCCACCAGCCGTGGTTCGTTTCATTCGCATCACAAACGATATGACATTGGAAAAGTTTGCCACCGATACATCTTTGCGAATTCCTCCAGTCATCTAGCGAGCGGTTCACAATGTTAGCGTGTCGACACAGCACTCGACTGTCCATTCCTAAGTCAGAGTCAGTTCAGGAGACGTGCTATATTTAGCTGGCGAATTAATGAAGCGCACAAGTGGCGAGAAGTTGTGGATCGCGCCGTCTATTTATAGCCCATTCTTGGCAACGTCGCCTCAAACAGCCCATAATCGTTGAATAGCGCTGCGTAATTTGGCGTCATTCTTAGACGCGCTCGGCGGAGTCATAGCCGAGGTAGCCTCTTTGTACGTTGCTCTGATGTGAGACAGTTTTCTTTGTGGTGCTTGTCGTAGTAGCATAATTAATTAAATGGGTTCAAGAAAAGGTCAGCTCGGTTACTGTTATAATATATTTGGTTCGCTACTTATTGTATCGGGTTAGGGCTCTGTGGAAGCCGTGGTTGATATAGGGAGGACACGACCCACATTGTCACTGTTGGTAGGTACAACGACATGTGAGTGATTCATAATCACAACAATCTTAGTGATGATTGTAATGTGATATGGCAGTTGAGACACGCACGCACGCACGCACGCACGCACGCACGCACGCACGCACGCACGCACGCACGCACGCATGCACACACACAAGCACACACGCGTTTTAGTTTTTAACAAGATTGCCATCCCAAACAACAAATTCCAGATGGCAAGTGGACAAGGAAGCCATTGGCTTGTCGAGAGTCCAACAATTTTCTCATCTATGTGTAGCCCGCCCTTATCAAATATATGTCAATTCTATTTTTAAACATATTCACACTACTAGCATTAACACAATCATTTGGCAGTTTGTTCCACTCATTTATCATCATCATCTGTGAGAAAGAGTACTTTCTCCTGTCCAACCTACACTGCTCCTAAACTAATGCTGCTTTGTGTCCTCTGGTTCTACTGCCTTCTTTAAGTTTGAAGAACATATCAACATCCTCATAACCATTCACTATTTCAAACACTTCTATTTGATATCCTCTTAGTCTCCTGGTCGCTAGTGTTGTCAAACCACATTGTAATAAGCGACTTTCGTAACTAAGGTCTCTCAATTCTGGAATCATTTTAGTTGCTCTTCGTTGTATTCTTTCTAGCCTGTCTTTGTCCTTTTTACAATATGGCCCCCATGCTTGAATACAATATTCCAAATGTGGTCTAACTATTGCTTTATACAGGGGTACAATTAGCTGTTTCTCCATATACATGATGGTTCTCCTAATTAGCCCTAGAATTTGATTTCCTTTCGAAGCAGCAATCTCACATTGCTCTGAAACTTTCATGTCACCAATAAATGTTACTCCTAAGTCCTTTTCTTGTGTGGTTCTACCTAGTACAGCATCCCCCATTTTATCTTCTTCGTCCATGTTTCCATGTCCTATGTGTATACATTTACATTTCCCAAATTTGAATAACATTTGCCATTTTTCTGACCATTTAACTAATTTATCTAAATCATCATGTAAACTTTGTTTATCTGTATCATTAGTAACCTTTCTGAATAATTTTGTGTCGTCTGCAAATTTGTGTACTTTGCTAGATATGTCATCTTCCAAATCATTTATATATATATTAAAAACAGTATAGGGCCTAATACTGATGTTGCATCGATGTGGGTCAATCGCGTCACTTTCTCACAGAGAGTGCGTTTTAACGTTAATATCCATAATTATACGGAAAAAGCCTCGGATCAAGGTTAGACAAATAGGTTTCTATGATACGTACTCGTGTTCCTAAAGGTATACGTTTTTGCACAGCCTTGGTGTCTAGTCCGTGGAACTGTTCAGAGCGTTTTACGCTTCCAAAATAGCAATTGTGTTGTAAATGTGTCGGCTCGAGGCGAAATTAAATTTCACAAGTTCCCCCATCTGACGAACACAGTCAATTCTGTTGACGATTTCAACAAAAGTGCGCACTTTTTTATTAAACTGACTGCGCATATTACTTAACTATTCAAACACTATACATTTGTAAACCATCTAACCTGGCTCGCGATGGGCTAATTTAATTAACTGAGATGGCCGTTTTAAATGAAATGAACTTGGAATAGCTGGTATCATTAACAACAACATGATATTAATAACTGACTACAAACTGCTGTAATTCGAAAGGTATTCATAACTACTGAATAGATCCTGCGTCAAAGGTGTAGGCGTTATTGTTATTTTTATGAGCTCATAGAACATATCAATATTCACCGTTGCAACGTCCGATGTTGACATAAAGACTCGCACGAACAAGGCCAGAGGTGCTTTCTTCACGCGGAAACCTGTTTGGAGAGCAACAATATATTCTAGAAGAACAAAGCTGAGACTATACCAATGCTGTGTTCTCTCCACACTACTCTATGGCTCAGACTGCTGGCGTGTGACAAAACTAGACCTCACACGCCTTTCTACCTTCCACATAAAATGCCTTCGAGATATCATGAGAATATTCTGGCCACAAAAAATCTCAAACGACCAACTGTTAAGAATAGCCGGACAAAGCAATATGAACAACAAACTCGCCACAAGAAGATGGAGATGGCTCGGCCATGTCCTGGGAAAGGAGGACAACAGCATCTCAAAGATTGCACTAAGATGGACATCTGAAGGTAAAAGAAACGAGGACGGCCGAAAAACCTGGAGGAAAACTGTGGAAGAAGAACTCAAACAAATACACCTAAGCTGGGGTCAGACTGCAAAAGAGGCTGTAGACAGACAGAGGTGGAGGACCCTTGTTTCTGACGTATGTGGCAGTGGGCATGAAGATGTCTAAGTAAGTAAGTAAGTAAGTAAGTAAGTAAGTAAGTAAGTAAGTAAGTAAGTAAGTAAGTAAGTAAGTAAGTAAGTAAGTAAGTAAGTAAGAAAGTAAGTAAGTAAGTAAGTAAGTAAGTAAGAAAGAAAGTAAGTAAGTAAGTAAGTAAGTAAGTTGCAACGTCCGCTACAGGCCCTTTGAAATGGTGATCCCATGGTGATCCCCAATGATGATCCCCATGTTGATCCCCAACGGTGATCCCCAATGCCCCCATTACCGGGAGAATTTCCATTAGCCCCCAGAACGCATACAATACGTCAGCCCCATATATGCGACACTGATGGAGATATGAGTGAACAAAGACAGAGGCAAACTATGTTTTATAGAATAGATGAACAAATAATGTTGTTTCGGTGGTAAATAAATAAAATGCTTACAAAATGTGTGAACAATGTAAGTCCAGTTCAAATCATGTCGTTAATTACTCTCGTAGGATTTGCTGTACATATAAAACCGAATTTTCTTTAAGAAAGCAACTGAATGCATCACTTCATCTGTTACGTCCTTATTTTGTTCGCATAAAATTGACATGAAAATAGCGTGTAATTGTTATTAGGCTTATAATGAAACGTGACAAATGTATACGTTTAATATGTAGCCAGATTCAGGACTAACGTGGGCATCACCTTTCACGAAATGTAAAATGTGCATAGTTGTTGATCTGGTTTGCAAGGCACGTGACATGAAAGACCGATATATATTTAAATTCTACTCCCATCTAACCGATGATTGCACAAACACAGCTGGAATTAATGCCAAAATAACTGTCCGCCGTTTGCATATTTAGTTATCACGATTCATTTTACGCTCTACTTTGCTTCTTATCGGAAATGCTTATTTGCCTATTTCCATACCCTGTAAACTTCTTTAACTTTAAAGCAATGCTAACATCTATAAAATGTCAGATTTTTTTTGGTTTTTTAGGAAGCGTAAAGTCCAGAAACGGTGACAAATTCGCAATCGCGGGTTATTGACCCGTTTGGTCGCTATGAAACTAATCGCATATTGGCAGACACGTTTTCGTTGGCGACAGACCTGGTTTATACTAATGCGGAATACGCACAGCGGAGCAGCGTTGGTCTAAGAGTGGATCATCAATATCACCAGACGGGAATGGTGTGTTAGCACAGTTAGCACAGTTAGCACAGTTAGCACAGTTAGCACAGTTAGCACAGTTAGCACAGTTATCACAGTTAGCACAGTTAGTACAGTTAGCACAGTTAGCACAGTTATCACAGTTAGCACAATTAGCACAGTTATCACAGTTAGCACAGTTAGCACAGTTAGCACAGTTAGTACAGTTATCACAGTTAGCACAGTTAGCACAGTTATCACAGTTAGCACAGTTAGTACAGTTAGCAGAGTTAGCACAGTTATCACAGTTAGCACAATTAGCACAGTTATCACAGTTAGCACAGTTAGCACAGTTAGCACAGTTAGCACAATCGTCGTCTGTGCCGCGGTCACCGCAGAGAGATCGTGTTGGCCGCCAATCCTGAGTGGTGCCAATCCGAAGTAGTGCCAATCTTAAGTAGTGCCAATTCTGAGTGCGGCAATCCTAAGTAATGCCAATCCTGAGTGGTACCAATACTAAGTGGACATAAGACAATATTGGAGTACCCCCCCCCCCAAAAAAAAAAAGAACGTATCATTGGTGTGTGTGATAGTAAGGAGAAGGCTCTTGGAACAGTTCCAGAGTGTCTTCACGAGAGAAGATGGCTCCGTCCCATCGCACCTCGATCCCCACAACACCGCCACCTCGATCCCCACAACACCACCACCTCGATCCCCACAACACCGCCACCTCGATCCCCACAACACCACCACCTCGATCCCCACAACACCACCACCTCGATCCCCACAACACCACCACCTCGATCCCCACACCACTGCCACCTCGATCCCCACAACACTGCAGCATTTGCGACATCACAGTAAACACAGCGGAGTAAGTAAACTGCTCAAGTCAATCAAACGATTTAAAGCTTGCGGCCCCGACCAGATCCCCTACACCGTCCGGAAGAAAGGCGCCGACACCCTATCCCAGGCACTCCGTGACATTTTCCATAGATAACTAGACACGGGCATCCTGCCATTACACTGGCGTACAGCAAATGTGTCGGCTGTCTTCAAAAAAGGAGACACACATTTACCCCTAAATTACCGTTCCATCTCCCTGACGTCTTTCCCGTGTAAGTTCCTTGAGCACATCATCTACAGCCATCTCACGACCTACTTCGAAAAACACAACATTCTGACACATCTCAACCATGGGTTCAGAGCAGGTTTTTCTTGTGAAACACAGCACTTGACCACCGTGCACGACCTCTTCTCTTCATTCGACTCAGGAACCCAACTAGACATGGCAATACTGGATTTCAGCAAGGCATTCGATACAGTCCCACACAGGAAACTCCTCCACAAACTATTAAAATACGACACAGTAGGGACCACACTCAAGTGGCTAGAAAACCTCTTGATCGGATGGTCAATGAGAGTCGTGTTGGATGGCGAATCTTTGAGAGAACTACCCGCCGACGCTGGTGTCCCACAAGGCACAGTGCTAGGCTCTTTGACTCTGGTGTCCCACAAGGCACAGTGCTAGGCCCGTCGACTCTGGTGTCCCACAAGGCACAGTGCTAGGCCCGTCGACTCTGGTGTCCCACAAGCCACAGTGCTAGGCCCTTTGACTCTGGTGTCCCACAAGCCACAGTGCTAGGCCCTTTGACTCTGGTGTCACACAAGGCACAGTGCTAGGCCCGTCGACTCTGGTGTCTCACAAGGCACAGTGCTAGGCCCTTTGACTCTGGTGTCCCACAAGGCACAGTGCTAGGCCCGTTGACTCTTGTATCCCACAAGGCACAGTGCTAGGCCCTTTGACTCTGGTGTCCCACAAGGCACAGTGCTAGGCCCTTTGACTCTGGTGTCCCACAAGGCACAGTGCTAGGCCCTTTGACTCTGGTGTCCCACAAGCCACAGTGCTAGGCCCATTTGACTCTGGTGTCCCACAAGGCACCGTGCTAGGCCCTTTGACTCTGGTGTCCCACAAGGCACAATGCTAGGCCCTTTATTCTTCCTGTGCCACATAATCGATCTACCAGCGTCTGTTAAATCCCAAATCCACCTGTTTACCGATGACTGCTTGCTATACAGACGAATCGAGACATTCAGTGATCACACCGCTTTCTAAAACGACCTAAAGCAACTAGAGAAGTGGGCAAAGGACTGGGGGATGACCTTCAACACAAACAAAGACTGGGGGATGACCTTCAACACAAACAAAGACTGGGGGATGACCTTCAACACAAACAAAGGACTGAGGGATGACCTTCAACACAAACAAAGACTGGGGGATGACCTTCAACACAAACAAAGACTGGGGGATGACCTTCAACACAAACAAAGGACGGGGGATGAGCCTCGACACAAACAAAGGACTGGGGTATGAGCTTCAACACAAACAAAGGACTGGGGTATGAGCTTCAACACAAAAAAGGACTGGGGGATGAGCCTCGACACAAACAAAGGACTGGGGGATGAGCATCGACACAAACAAAGGACTGGGGGTGAGCTTCAACACAAACAAAGGACTGGGAGATGAGCCTCGACACAAACAAAGGACTGGGGTATGAGCTTCAACACAAACAAAGGACTGGGGGATGAGCTTCAACACAAACAAAGGACTGGGGGGTGAGCCTCGACACAAACAAAGGACTTGGGGATGCGCCTCGACACAAACAAAGGACTGGGGGTGAGCTTCAACACAAACAAAGTACTGGGGGTGAGCTTCAACACAAAGAAATATTACGTACTCAGTATAAAAACAAAACTAACTTCTTCTACAGTTTGAATATTGCCATCCTGGAACGCGTAAACAACAACCCATACTTGTACATCACCATTCCAGACGACGTTAAATGGCACTCACATATACCAACCGTCACAAAAAAGCACACTCCACACTCGGCTTTCTTAGGCGTAACATAAACCACTGCCCAATCAACAGCAAAAGGAACGCATACATTGCCCTTGTGCGCTCTGTCCTGGAATATGGATCCATTGTGTGGGACTCGTGCCACCAGGGCGACATAAAAAATAATCGACTTGAACGAATTCAACACCGCGCCGCCCGTTTCATCCTTGGCGACTGTCGTTCAAGGCACGAGGGGTGTGTCCTCTATCGATCAAGGCACAAGGGGTGTGTCCACTATCGGTCAAGGCACAAGGGGCGTGTGTCCACTATCGCTCAAGGCACAAGGGGTGTGTGTCCACTATCGGTCAAGGCACAAGGGGCGTGTGTCCACTATCGCTCAAGGCACAAGGGGTGTGTGTGCGCTATCGGTCAAGGCACAAGGGGTGTGTGTCCACTATCGGTGAAGGCAAAAGGGGCGTGTGTCCACTATCGGTCAAGGCACAAGGGGCGTGTGTCCACTATCGGTGAAGGCAAAAGGGGCGTGTGTCCACTATCGGTCAAGGCACAAGGGGCGTGTGTCCACTATCGCTCAAGGCACAAGGGGTGTGTGTCCACTATCGGTCAAGGCACAAGGGGTGTGTGTCCACTATCGCTCAAGGCACAAGGGGTGTGTTTCCACTATCGGTCAAGGCACAAGGGGTGTGTGTCCACTATCGGTCAAGGCACAAGGGATGTGTGTCCACTATCGGTCAAGGCACAAGGGGTGTGTGTCCACTATCGGTCAAGGCACAAGGGGTGTGTGTCCACTATCGCTCAAGGCACAAGGGGTGTGTGTCCACTATCGGTCAAGGCACAAGGGGCGTGTGTCCACTATCGCTCAAGGCACAAGGGGAGTGTGTGCGCTATCGGTCAAGGCACAAGGGGCGTGTGTCCACTATCGCTCAAGGCACAAGGGGTGTGTCCACTGTCGTTCAAGGCACAAGGGGTGTGTGTCCACTATCGGTCAAGGCACAAAGGGCGTGTGTCCACTATCGTTCAAGGCACAAGGGGTGTGTGTCCACTGTCGTTCAAGGCACAAGGGGTGTGTGTCCACTATCGGTCACGGCACAAGGGGTGTGTGTCCACTATCGGTCAAAGCACAAGGGATGTGTGTCCACTATCGGTCAAGGCACAAGGGGTGTGTGTCCACTATCGGTCAAGGCACAAGGGGTGTGTGTCCACTATCGGTCAAGGCACAAGGGGTGTGTGTCCACTATCGCACAAGGCACAAGGGGTGTGTGTCCACTATCGGTCAAGGCACAAGGGGTGTGTTTCCACTTTCGGTCAAGGCACAAGGGGTGTGTGTCCACTATCGGTCAAGGCACAAGGGGTGTGTGTCCACTGTCGTTCAAGGCACGAGGCGTGTGTCCTCTATCGGTCAAGGCACAAGGGGTGTGTGTCCACTATCGCACAAGGCACAAGGGGTGTGTGTGCGCTATCGGTCAAGGCACAAGGGGCGTGTGTCCACTATCGCTCAAGGCACAAGGGGTGTGTGTGCGCTATCGGTCAAGGCACAAGGGGCGTGTGTCCACTATCGCTCAAGGCACAAGGGGTGTGTGTGCGCTATCGGTCAAGGCACAAGGGGTGTGTGTCCACTATCGGTGAAGGCAAAAGGGGCGTGTGTCCACTATCGGTCAAGGCACAAGGGGCGTGTGTCCACTATCGCTCAAGGCACAAGGGGTGTGTGTCCACTATCGTTCAAGGCACGAGGTGTGTGTGTCCACTATGCTTACAAACCAGCGCCTCAAATTCTTTTTCATAATAGTCGATGGCTCTGTGCGGCCACACCTCCTGATAAATATTTATTTTCGTTCCCAAAGACCACACAAAAGACGAGTGAAACCGTAACTTTTTACTGATTATATGACTGTCAACATTGTTGAAAGACATCAAAGCAATAACTCCAGGTGCTTTGTAGTTCCTGCAGCCCACACAGACCAATTCTGAAATTCCTATTTTGTAAAGACAATAGTTCAATGGAACACACTCAGTGAGCCTGAAGTGCGAGCTGGAACAATAAACGCATTCAGCCGTCTCTCCTGCAGCCTATATAGCCAGTAGACTCCTGCGGCCTATATAGCCAGTAGACTCCAGCGGCCTATATAGCCAGTAGACTCCAGCGGCCTATATAGCCAGTAGACACCAGCGGCCTATATAGCCAGTAGACTCCAGCGGCCTATATAGCCAGTAGACTCCAGCGGCCTATATAGCCAGTAGACTCCAGCGGCCTATATAGCCAGTAGACTCCTGCAGCCTATATAGCCAGTAGACTCCTGCGGCCTATATAGCCAGTAGACTCCTGCAGCCTATATAGCCAGTAGACTCCAGCGGCCTATATAGCCAGTAGACTCCTGCGGCCTATATAGCCAGTAGACTCCTGCGGCCTATATAGCCAGTAGACTCCTGCGGCCTATATAGCCAGTAGACTCCTGCGGCCTATGTAGCCAGTAGACTCCAGCGGCCTATATAGCCAGTAGACTCCTGCGGCCTATGTAGCCAGTAGACTCCTGCGGCCTATATAGCCAGTAGACTCCAGCGGCCTATATAGCCAGTAGACTCTTGCGGCCTATATAGCCAGTAGACTCCAGCGGCCTATATAGCCAGTAGACTCTTGCGGCCTATATAGCCAGTAGACTCCAGCGGCCTATATAGCCAGTAGACTCCAATGGCCTATATAGCCAGTTGACTCCTGCGGCCTATATAACCAGAAGACTCCATCGGCCTATATAGCCAGTAAACTCCATGCACACTCATTCCTATAGCTTCTTATGTCGTACCACAATTAGAAGTGGCGCAAGCCTGTAAAGCATGTAAAGCCTGTAAAGCCAATAAAGCATGTAAAGCATGTAAAGCATGTAAAGCCTGTAAAGCATGTAAAGCCTGTAAAGCGGTTTTCACGAGTGATTTCTGCCCCAGTTGGCGGGACTACACCATATCGTACGACGATAAGTATGTGCGTTTAGACGAGCGACGTGTCTAGACACTTAGACCTAGACCTTGACCCCCCAACTTGAGCTCTGGTAAAAGGTCACAACTGGTGCACCTGTTGTTGGTCGCTGATTGGCCGCTGTTTCCAAATCGCCGTCGATTTTCTGTCAAATTGGACCAGCCCCACTTCCTCCGACACAATCGGAACCACTGATTGGCCCCGCTAATTGGTATCGTGAGGGTGTTTACACGACCGATTCATGCACTGCTATACCGCGCGACACTGAGTCGGCCGACCAATTGGGCAATTAATGGCTCGTGCAAACCGGCCTTTAGACTAGTACAAAATCCGTAAGATCGCAAACGAACCCGCTGGTTTGCCGCGCATCCGTCAGGTTCTTTGAACTGATGATATATTACAGCCATTTGAAGACGTCAGCATCACGTGGTATAAAAAAAACATGTTCGAAACGTACAAAGCCGCAACGACCGTCTCGTACACCGGAAAAAATTACGAAAAAATGGGAAAGCCTTAATAGTAGGAGGTAATATGTGGCTGAAAATGGCAGGAATTGGAAGAAGATGTTTTAACTGGCAGGACTCGAAAGGAGATTGTTTAAATGGCAGGAATCGGAAGGAGATTGTTTAATTGGCAGGGATCGGAAGAAGATTGTTTAAATGGCAGGAATCGGAAGTATATTATTAAATGGCAGGAATCGGAAGTATATTGTTAAATAGCAGAAATCGGAAGGAGATTGTTTAAATGGCAGGAATAGGAACGATATTTTTCAAATGGCAGGAGTCGGAAGGAAATTGTTTAAATGGCGAGAATCCAAAGACGATTGTTTAAATGGCGGGAATCTGAAGGAGATTGTTTAAATGTCAGGGACCGGAAGGTGCTTGTTTAAATGTCAAGAATCGGAAGGTGCTTGTTTAAATAGCAGGAATCGGAAGGAGATTGTTTAAATGGCAGGAATAGAAAAGAGATTGTTTAAATGGCAGGAATAAGAAGGAGATTGTTTAAATGGCAGGAATTGGAAGGAAATTGTTTACAAGCGAAGACAGCTGATTATATCACAACATTGTGGACACTCTTTCACTAACCCGTGTCCCAGCTACTGACTTAGAACAATCACTGAGGGGCAAACACCGCCAAGTAACCTGGAA
Organism: Lamellibrachia satsuma; assembly: GCA_033239005.1. Lineage (NCBI taxonomy): Eukaryota > Metazoa > Annelida > Polychaeta > Sabellida > Siboglinidae > Lamellibrachia > Lamellibrachia satsuma. Next base: position 5,411,262 of record BSQZ01000022.1, on the reverse strand, counting down.
AACTAGGAGAAGTGCCGAAGGTGGAAGAGCACCTGGGAGGGTAGAGCGCCTGGGAGGGAAGACCGCATGGGGAGGGTAGAACGCCTGGGAGGGTAGAGCGACTGGGAGGGAAGAGCGCCTGGGAGGGTAGAGCGCCTGGGGAGGGTAGAGCGCCTGGGAGGGTAGAGCGCCTGGGGAAGGTAGCGGAACCCTTTAATGGAGTCAGTACTCCCCAAGGAGGCGACTGAGTGTAGCTGGCACCTCTGAGTTACTTAACGAATAATAGTAACGACTTCTTCCACCCGAGTCGCGCTGGTCTCTATGGAGATTACGAATAATGGCGCCATTTTCTAAGTTGACGAACTTTCAGAAAAGAATGTTCTCAACAGGTTTTCCAAGGGAAAAGGGAACTTTCATGGGGCCGCTCACGAAAAAGTTATATATATATATATATATATATATATATATATATTACGTTTATTTACGTCAATAGCCAATTGCATTATACAGCATAATTATATTTAAATAAATTTAGTAAAGTTAAAACTTGAAAATCAACGAAAGATCATAAAATCAAATACGACAAAAGCGGGAACTTTTTTGAAAACGGGAGATAGGGAAGATGTTTGATAAGTTATCCAAAATGGGGGTTCTCCCGCAATATTTGGAGACTTGGACGGTCTGCTATTCATATCATACGAATACAGGGAGTCAACGTTCGCATGTTTTCATGTAGACAATTTCAAACGAGGTTTGTTTCAAAAACAGTTATGATATACACTGGGATATATGCGAAAGTGTGAATAGTGTCATGTCATGTGTATGTCTATACGTCATGTGTATGTCTATATGTCATGTATATGTCTATACGTCATGTGTATGTCTATACGTCATGTGTATGTTTATACGTCATGTGTATGTCTATACATTATTTAACAAGATTTAACAAGATTGCCATCCCAAACAACAAGTTCCAGATGGCAAGTGGACAAGGAAACCATTGGCTTATCGAGAGTCCAACAATTTTCACATCTATGTGTAGCCCGCCCTTATCAGATAATTGTCAATTCTATTTTTAAACATATTCACACTACTAGCATTAACACAATCATTTGGCAGTTTGTTCCATTCATTTATCACCCTCTGTGAGAAAGAGTACTTTCTCATGTGTATGTCTATACGTCATGTGTATGTCTATACGTCATGTGTATGTCTATACGTGTATAGAGACGAAGCCACCTTTGATAATAATAATAATCTTTATTAAAGCAGAAACTACTATATGTTCACTAATTGTGCAAGAGTCTTGTTTACATTGTCAATGTTTATCTACGTAAATGTTGTTATTCCTCTGTCTTATACTCTACCTATTACTATTACCTATTACTAAATGTCATTGTGTGTGTTTTCTGTATATTCGAAGAAAGTTTATTCATTTTAAGCCATAGAGATAGTTTGTTGTTTCAGAGTTCAGTTCGTTTTCCATTTCATGAATATTGTTGCCTTGAATAAAAATGAGTGTGTCATCTGCAAACATGATGGTAAATGCTGTGTCAGATAAAGTAGTTAAATCATTTATGCAGATTAGGAAAAGTAAAGGCCCCAAAATTGAACTCTGTGGGAAACCACATGCTATATTTTAAGGGCAGATTTTGTTCCATTAAATGTTACTAGTTGTTCTCTGCTACTTAAATAGTTCTGAATCCATTTGGAGTATGTTTCCGCTGATTCCATAATGTCATATTTTTAAATAAGATGTTATAATTAACGGTGTCAAGGGCTTCGGCAAAATCCAAAAATAGCCCAATTATATATTCTTTATTATCAATTGCCTTAGTAAATTTATCACTCAGCACTGATATAGTTGATGTAGATGGTTTCAGCAGAATTAAATAATACATGTGAACGAACTAGCGTCGCCATAGTAGGTTCGATTTTCGTGAACTGATTCTGAATCGAGACGAGCGAAAAAATCGAACTGATGAGAAAAGAAAAGTCCGTGTGTCACCAAAATACAGAACTTGATGAGGAACATTTAAAGGAAGGTCCTCGTGTAACCAAATACAGACCTTGATGAGGGACCTTTAAAGAAAGGTCCTCGTGTCACCAAATACAGATCTGCGATTTAAAGCTACGATCCACGCTAATGGATGATCTATCTCAAAACATGGATGTTTGGCGCATAACGATATTTGTTTCATGGTGAATGTAGCGGCTTTCTGACTCGGAGCCAAGTGCCACCTGGCGAATACAACGTGCCTTAAGTTGTACACATGTCAATGTGATTCCGTTTCAAGTGGCGAGGGCGATGCGAAGTGAAATGATACCGTGTTCGTGTAATGGCATACACACCGATATCTTGACATCGCCCCTGAAGGGACATGCCATCCATGCTACGGTGATCTTTTTACGGCTGATCTCATTTGCATTCTGGAATTACATTGAGATTTCAATAGTCGATGCAATCGCCTCGCGTTTATCGCATTAACGACGAGTTCGGAGCCCGCGACAAGTCATTGCAGCCGTTAACTCGGGAGTTACCGCGGCAGACAAGTGTCGAGTGTGCGACGTATGCGACGTCGTTAAAACGACGTACAGCATCATTGTTTCCACGTTTAAGCTAAGAGTTAGTGTTATCCCAATCCATTTTCTAAATATTTAATGGGCAAGCTTTTTGTGAACACATATTAATGGAAACTGATGTTTCGTCTGTCGCGTGCGTGCGTGCGTGCGTGCGTGCGTGCGTGCGTGCGTGCGTGCGTGCGTGCGTGCGTGCGTGCGTGCGTGCGAACGTGTAAGTCATGTGTGGGTAGTGCCCGTGCGTGTGTACGTGTATGTACGTGATACACGTTTCACATCACACGTACTCTTCATATTCAGAATACTGCAGTTTACGTCGGCCGCAATTCCAATAACGTCGATTATTCCTGTTTGACCCCGACATCTAATGATCGCGTTCATCGACAAGGCTTAGAGCGGCCTCGCCCGCGTCCGCCGCCTTCACCTCGCTGTAATGGACGCACCGCTGGCTTAGGTTACGCTAATTATTGACGCTGACACACAATGAAATCACGACACAGCCAGATACTCGACAGGTACCTGGGGCACAGGTGGACTGCCCCGTCGTTAGCTGCATTGTCTGCGCAGTCGTTTCCCGCAGCTATATTAATACGTTAATTGAACCGGAAAAAATTACTTATTCTACATTTTGCACAATAACGTATAACAATAACGTATAACTGAATGATGATAACAGTTACTGATTGTGCGCATAAGTAGGATGGGTGCATGACCAATACTACTTGTACACACACTGTACGAGACAGTCACAAGTAATAACCCCGTACGTGACCCTCACAATGGTGACACCGTACATGACCCCCACAAAGGTTGACATCGTACCTGACGCTTACAAGTGTTGACCCTACGTGACCATCACAAGTGATTACATCGTACGTGACACTCACAATAAATGAAATCGCCCGCGAATGTACCTTACGTGACCAACACATATGACCTTCACACGACGTAATTATACCGCCCTTGAACATTATAAGTGATGCCACAATGCGAGATTCGTACAAGTGATGCCACCGTACCGTACCGTCCTTACGAGCCAAACGAAGAATTTAATCGTACGTGCCTTCACAAATGATGCCTATTTTCCGAATGACTCGGCACAGTGTGATTCAAACTAATCAAGCAGAATTATTACTAAGCAGGTGTGTGAATGTTACTTAGCAAGTGTGTGGATGTTACTAAGCAGGTGTGTGGGTGTTACTAAGCAGGTGTGTGGTTGATACTTAGCAAGCTTGTGTTTTTTTACTGAACAGACTGTTGTTGTTTTTGTATCAGGTGCGCGACTCGACGTTTTCACGGTATAAATTGTAATATTTTATAACAAGATTTAACAAGATTTCCATTCAAGGCAAAGTTGGCAAGTGGAGAAGAAAGCCATTGGCTCATCGAGAGTCCAACATGTTTCATCTATGCGTAACTCCTGAGATATGTTGTTTATAACGCGTAGGCATTCTTTCACATAAACATGTAACCGCAGCACGGCTGATGGCATGCATGCCACTGGAAGCATGCACGCCACTGGAGGCATGCACGCCACTGGAGGCATGCACGCCACTGGAGGCATGCACGCCACTGGAGGCATGCACGCCACTGGAGGCATGCACGCCACTGGAAGCATGCACGCCACTGGAGGCATGCACGCCACTGGAAGCATGTACGCCACTGGAAGCATGCACGCCACTGGAGGCATGCACGCCACTGGAGGCATGCACGCCACTGGAGGAATGCACGCCACTGGAGGCATGCATGCTACTGGAAGCATGTACGCCACTGGAAGCATGCACGCCACTGGAGGCATGCACACCACTGGAAGCATGCATGCTACTGGAAGCATGTACGCCACTGGAAGCATGCACGCCACTGGAGGCATGCACGCCACTGGAGGCATGCACGCCACACTAGGCATGCACGCCACTGGAGGCATGCACGCCACTGGAAGCATGCATGCTACTGGAAGCATGTACGCCACTGGAAGCATGTACGCCACTGGAAGCATGCACGCCACTGGAGGCATGCACGCCACTGGAAGCATGCATGCTACTGGAAGCATGTACGCCACTGGAAGCATGCACGCCACTGGAGGCATGCACGCCACTGGAGGCATGCACGCCACACTAGGCATGCACGCCACTGGAGGCATGCATGCCACTGGAAGCATGCGCGCCACTGGAGGCATGCATGCCACTGGAAGCATGCGCGCCACTGGAGGCATGCATGCCACTGGAGGCATGCGCGCCACTGGAAGCATGCACGCCACTGGAGGCATGCGCTACTGGAGGCATGCACACCACTGGAAGCATGCACGCCACTGGAAGCATGCATGCTACTGGAAGCATGTACGCCACTGGAAGCATGCACGCCACTGGAGGTATGCACGCCACTGGAGGCATGCACGCCACACTAGGCATGCACGCCACTGGAGGCATGCATGCCACTGGAAGCATGCACGCCACTGGAGGCATGCATGCCACTGGAAGCATGCGCGCCACTGGAACCATGCACGCCACTGGAGGCATGCGCTACTGGAGGCATGCACACCACTGGAAGCATGCACGCCACTGGAGGCATGCGCGCCACTGGAAGCATGCACGCCACTGGAGGCATGCACGTCACTGGAGGCATGAGCGCCACTGGAGGCATGTATGCCATCGGAGGCATGCATGCCACTAGAAGCATGCATGATACTAGAAGCATGCACGATACTTGAAGCATGCACGTCACTGGAAGCATGCACGCCACTGGAGGCATGCGCGCCACTGGAGGCATGCACGCCACTGGAGGCATGCGCGCTACTGGAGGCATGCACGCCACTGGAGGCATGTTGGACCGTATGTGGTGCCATGCCTGTTATTTCTAATAACAATCCTCCACAGTGCTTGTTTGACGCCAGGGGCTCGATTAAAGGGAACAACAAGACATTAGTTAAAAAGCTTTTCCCGTGTGTACACATAGTTTAATATTGTATATACTATATGCCCAAATGAAAAATAGGAAAAATGTATTTATAGGTAAAACTAGATATTTAATGCGTCTAACTAACAAAGCGCGCGTAAAATTAGAAGTTAATGAGATGGGCGATAAAGTGGTTTTGTGACATGGGTTTACATTCAGTCAGTGGTTTCTTTGCAATGCTTCAGTTTAGTTTCACTCGCGTTTCTATGGCGAGTGATGGCGATGCCAATTTTCCAGAATAAAAAGTATAATGTAGCGATTTCATCATCTTTGAATTCGGATCCTTCGGAGCAGTTTAACGACGCCAGTAGCCTTTGAAGCCAAATTTCTCCTCATATATATACCATACGCATACACATGTGACGTGGTAAAACATTACTCTTATTTCCATATAAAGATAAAAAAATTGCCATTTTCCTAGAATTTGAGTCAATTGAAGATGGTTGCAGCTAGTTTGCACAACATTTCAACTAGCGGCTGCTAGATTTATTTAAGGGTGTCCAAGTATGCCAGCGTTACTCCGATACCCAGAGACCTGCACTGGCTGTCTGTGCGGGAACATGCTCGTTTCAAAGTCCTGGTTCTGGTCCACAGAGCTATCAACAACTGTGGACCAGTGTATCTGTGTGACATTGTCTCGCTCCACAAGCAGACCAGGTCCCTTTGGTCAGCTGAAGATCATCTACTTGTCAGACCTAGAACAAGATGCAAGGTCTGGGACGAGAGCTTTGTGACGGCCACTCCAGACCGGTGGAATGACCGGTCAGTCTCACTAAGTGAACTGACCAGTGAAGCCACTTTTAAATTGATTTCAAAAACACTATATTTTAACCAACATTTTAACAGATAGAAAGACTTTTAGACTTGACTTTAAGTCCTTTTAGTTCTGAACTGTTATATTACCTGCATGTATTTAAGAGAGATTTATTAGCTATACTACTAAATTGTATTACAATTTAGTTTTTGTATTCTTAATATTAATATAATTTAATTATTTCATCCTATTTTTTATGTTATTGTCGTTTTATCGTAATGTAATTTTAGTAATTTAATTTAATGAATTTGTTTAATGAAATGTTAATGTATTTTAATGTCATTTAATTATCTAATTCTAAATTTTATTTAATTATCTAGTTTTTAATGTAAAGCGCCTTGAGTAGTTTTTAACTAGATTTGACGCTATATAAGTTTATTTTATTATTATTATTTATTTTATTATTATTATTTTATTATTATATTTATTTATTATTTACTGGTAAATATATAAGGAGAAGTCTGGCGGCTCTATGTGATCTTTTTATCGTTAGGTCAGAAACTAAACATCGCAATAGCAGGAGTAGCGCTGACAGGTGGTGATGATTTCGACCCCCGGTGAATTCGGTCCAACTGCCATGAGCATGAATTCGGTCACTTTGGTGATTTCGGTGACTGAGGAGACAGGCAGGATCTACTCAGTTCTAGGTAGTATTGGATTATCCTTCACTTTAAGTACTTTAAGTACATCAAAGGGATGCCAAGTTTAACTAGATACTGTTGAAGTACAATTTCGTACAGCGAGCAGGTATGAATAAAAGAGTTGGCCGAGATCACTATGCCCTTTGTGCTCTGGAGCCGAAGTTACCAGAGTTGCCGGCCGAAGGCTCCAAAGAATGCTGTCCAAATTCACCGGGTCGGCGCTGACAGCTCGCTTCGATCCGAGCTGGACCGTGGTTGTCGACGCCCGTGTCGCTGCCTGTGTTCTACGAAGTGGTGGCATCAACATAGATGCCAACACTGGGAATAATGTTGGCACATCCTCCTGTTTCAAAGAGATTTTAACACCAGGAAAACCCAGAGCTACCACCTTCTCTGGTCCGGATCGCAGTCGAAACAAGTTTTCTCGAAGCGAGCAAAGTCGGCTGTGCTTCGTCGACTTGAAGTCTGCTTTTTTTAAAAACAAAGTTGGCTCAGTAGGAATTTAAGCCAACAACATGTTACTATATTCTTACTACTGTTTGCATTACAATCGAATGCCGCACAATAAACCTTTCTGACGCTCGCTTCTAAACAACCGCTGTCGATGTCAATAATAGGGTGAATTAATGGTAAGTCCCAGTCTCGTAGCACTTCCGTGTCACAAGTGCCGTCACGTCGAAACTTGCCGACAAGTGCGGAAAAAATATGCATAATCGAGACAGGCCGGTAGGACACAGTATTTCTTAGTGTTGTGGAAATGGACAAATACTACAAGATATAATAATATAATATGATTTCAAGCAATCGTTGTTTTTATTCTATTTAAAGCCAATTCATCGTGGGCACGATCCTACCCCGTTAATAGCCAACGTAACGTCGTTTGCGAGGAGCCAATAGATACAACTTGCTGCGGCTAATTAAGTCGAGCTCTAACGTACGCTGTGTCGCTTTCGCGCCTTCATCGGGCGCAGTATAAAGACGATAATTGAGATTTGCATGTCGCATGATCGAAATCAGCTCGACGGGTCACGGAAGCCGCAGCGTGGAGCGTGTTGCCTTGACAACTAGTGTACACCACTCGCACGGCACACGTGCACCGAACAGTCGAACAATGGCGTGATTGCATGCCGGCGGCGCGCCATATTTTGATGCAAACGAACAGTTTTGTCAGTTAATGATGCCAGCTAAACCAACATCAGGATTATCTCACTCGAAAAGTTGGTCCGTAACATAAGCTCGACGCGTGTGCTGCCATACAACGGCAATGCTGGCGCTTCAATACAATAATCGAAGACTTTACGTTATTGGAATCATCGGACAATGTATTAAATCATTTCAGATTGGGTCCGGTCGAAATGTTACAAAGAGGACAAGACTGGCTCCGTCTCTGTATAGTGTCATATAACGTTATTCATTATTTCGCAAGTTGGCCGATCTAAAGATCAAACTAAATTATTTCGATGAGATCGCACTTCCAATAAACCAACAGCGTACAATCATATTACTAGAACTATTTACGCACTACGAATTTTAAAATCAACGAATCCGCGTCGAGCACGAATTGAAAATTGAACGCAGTACTAAACCATTACCAGTTGACGTTGCCGGTTCTTTTGTAACTATGTTACAACTATGCAGATCAATAAATAGTAGCAGCAGCAGCAGCAGCAGCAGCAGCAGCAGCAGCAGCAGCAGCAGCAGCAGCAGCAGCAGCAGCAGCAGCAGCAGCAGCAGCAGCAGCAGCAGCAGCAGCAGCAGCAGCAGCAGCAGCAGCAGCAGCAGCAGCAGCAGCAGAAGCAGCAGCAGCAGCAGCAGCAGCAGCAGCAGCAGCAGCAGCAGCAGCAGTAGTGTCTACCTTCCGTCTCGTGAGACAAAGCTTGTTTTAGCTGCAGTAAATTGCTCTCAGGCCGCCTCCCACGCTGGATCGACAGGTTAGTGCGGTACTCTTGTATGTCGATAGCAGGTACATTTATCAGACAGGGTTTTTTAGTAACGAACCATAAATGCGATCGCTGATTTTGGGAACAACCCAAGTTGAAACGTTGTTACCCTTTAGCAAAGTACCGCTAAACCGCGTTATTCTGTGAAGTGCCCTGTTGTGCCGAGTGCGTATCAAACCACGCACCGCGTTTTTGTTGGACTTGACCGAGAGTTTCCAGTTTTTTTTACCGAGGCGAAGCACAGTTCATTTAATTTTGTAATTGTTATGCTATAATATGTTAACTTGGCAAAGTTTCAACATTGCGTAACACCAACGATTCAGTTTACGGAGTATTGCATTTCATACATGGATAACTCACACAGTTGAATAGTTTAACCGTTTTGTAACTTATGCAATGTGCACATTGTTTACACCGGGCGATGTAAATAATTAATAGGATTGTTGGCAGAAGATGCACTATGCGGTCAGTCTTCGTGCACTATGCGGTCAGTCTTCGTGCACTATGCGGTCAGTCTTCGTGCACTATGCGGTCAGTCTTCATGCACTATGCGGTCAGTTTTCGTGCAATATGCGGTCAGTCTTCGTGCTCGCAATGCGGAGCGAGTTAGCGATGTTTTGTTACATTTGCCAACATTAATTTAATCACTAATGTTAAACATTAACCGTAACTAACAGGATTTAATCACATTTCATTAGTTGGAAGCATTTTCCCCACAATTACAATATTTCAATTTACAAGTGGCTTATTTTCTACTTCAAATAGAAATGAAAATCCGTAGATGCTGCGGTTTTGAATATGCAATTGTTACAAAACAAAATTCTCGTTTTTGTGGTATTTCCCACTTGTCAAGGTCATTAGCAGAATTATAATCTCAATGGCTCAACTGTTGAACTGTGGAAATAATATTTAGGGGAAACAAGCAAAATTCAGGAAATAATAAAAACCGTCAATGGTCTGGCTAAGAAAGAGCACAAGAGAACTCTTACAAGACACCTGTGGTCGTGTCGAACTGAGGGTCGTAATCGCCTACGATATATACGACACCTGGTGATGATGATGATGATGGTGATGACGATTATGGTGATGATGATGATGATGATGATGATGATGATGATGATGATGATGATGATGATGATACATCAACCCAAAAACGGTTGTGTGCGTTTTGTACAAGGTTTCTGGTATCAAGACACGGACCGCGTTTGCTAAATGACTTGTCAATGACGTATCATCAAAACACGTCAGAACGGCAACTCTCGCGTGTGTGTAAGATGTGTCGAATTAGCTGTGCCAAAGTCTCGCGAGATGCAATCAATATAACCCAGTTCGTACAGCGAGCGCGGCATACGAACCGACGTAGATAATACCCGGGTTGCTTTTGCGATCTTGCGGATTACTGTCACCAGTCTTACAGGTGTTCACCACTCAGTGTTGACACCAGTCTTACAGGTGTACACCACTCATGGTTTGCACCACACTTACAGGTGTGCACCACTCAGTGTTGACACCAGTCTTACAGGTGTGCACCACTCACGGTTGACACGTATGAAATGAATCATGTACGCCGGAAGTGGACATCGCCGGACACAGCACCTATATGCGGACGGGGACACAGGAAGCCGAGCCCCAGACATTTGACATTACTACAACGTGTCACGCAACGCCATCGATTGAGCCTCATAGAACAATTTTCCGTGTGGATTATTGCATGGATAACCATGTATTCACCCACATAATAATAATAATAATAATAAATAATAATAATAATAATACAAAACAAAATGCAACGTGTCAGTAGAGGAAGACATTGATGGTGGACGACAAGACGAAGGCATTACCGCCACCGCCACCGCCACCGCCACCGCCACCGCCACCGCCACCGCCACCGCCACCGCCACCGCCACCGCCACCGCCACCGCCACCGCCACCGCCACCGCCACCCCCACCGACACCGCCACCGCCACCGCCACCGCCACCGCCACCATCACCGCCACCACCACCACCACCACCACCACCACCACCACCACCACCACCACCACCACCACCACCACCACCACCATCACCACCACAAATACGCCCGTAACCATGGCAACCCATTGCATGTTCATGCATTTTGTTATCCAGGTCTATAGTCGGAATACCACGTTTACATTGCATGTGAAAAGAATGTAATTTTACCTGTGTCAATCTTAAAAGTAGGCATTACTCGTGTTTATTTTTATATTAACACCTGTAGTTCTTTTCAGATGCGAATGTGTCTGATGTTAATCTGGTGTAGCGATGCAATAAAATACCAAACGAAAACTTAAATATTGCGCCAAATCCTCACAAATTGAATCCTTAAGCTCACAGGCGCGTCGAAACCAAACGGTTTCAAAATCCGTCTACAGTGTTAAAATTGTGAACAAATGGACGAAAGATAGATATAGGCCAACAAGACAATCTGGGAAAGAAATAGCCATGTGTGCCCCTCAAAATACGCTGGGATAACAGTCATGCACCGCGAAAGCTTAAATTATCGCCCTACAATCATTTTATTTTCTACTAGCGGCAGAACCGCCCCATTTACGCTCTATCGTTTGGAAGAAACGAGAGACATTTGCGACACTAACTAATTCATTTCGCGTTATAAAGACTGAGTCACACAGGGAATGGAACGTGTCTAAGCGGACGCACGCACACACACACACACCTGGACTTTTAATCGCGAGTTGTAATATACATGTTTATCTAAATATATCGATAAAGATGCGTGCATGCCTGCATACCTTAGGGCGTGCGTACGTGCGTGCGTTATTGTCCATTTACGGGACATTTGCGAGGATAATAAAGAGTCGCTTCAAAGTAATACGTGACAGTAAGAGAGGTCGATAACGGACAAACACCGAATCTCATTATTTGGTTGTCAACGTTTTTGACGCGTAATTAGTTGACAAAGCACAAACAAACATATCAAATTGTTATATAACATTATATATATATATATATATATATATATATATATATATATATATATATATATATATATATATATATATATATATATATATATATATATATATATATCATAACGTACTTGGGTCAAATGGTGTAAAACGAGACATTTCGCGGCAACCAAGTTTAATGACGGACACGATGCAAACACTTCGTGCTACCAGCCCTTTCAGGCGGCGATATTGACTTCGTGTCGCGCGTCAGACCGCCGCCTGGCACGCCAACGTATCACCTGTCATTAGTCGAAGACGGATTAACAGGTAGGCGAACGGACACACGCTGAGTGACCACACGCTTAGTGACCATACGTGGAGTGACTATGCGTGGAGTGACTATGCGTGGAGTGACTATGCGTGGAGTGACTATGCGTATAGTGACTATGCGTGGAGTGACTATGCGTATAGTGACTATGCGTGGAGTGACTATGCGTATAGTGACTATGCGTGGGTGCAAAGGTTGTACGCTCTTGAGTGCATGTGTAGTGTAGTCAACATGTGTAGTGTAGTCAACATGTGTAGTGTAGTCAACATGTGTAGTGTAGTCAACATGTAGTTATTTTTCGTTTTTACAGCGCGTGCTTTGAAAGAGCACTTACACCTGCTTTAAGACAAACGTCGGAACTAAAGTTGTATCAGTTGTATAAGTTGTATAAGTTGTATAAGTTGTACCAGTTGTATCAGTTGTATCGGTTGTATCGGTTGTATCGGTTGTATCAGTTGTATCAGTTGTATCAGGTGTATCAAGTGTATCAGTTGTCGAACTCACTCCCTGTTAGCAAAATGTCGGTAGGAAATATATTTTGCATTGTTTCTTATCCTGGGAAATATATAATCCTGGTTTGTCCATTGTTCGTTGCTAATAACTAAAGGTTCGTTGTACATTTTCCAAGTTGATGTACACTGTGTGTATATTACATGTAGCAAATATAGTTCACTGTGTAAAGATTTTTTTCCTTGGCGTTCGATCAACTTGCGTAATTATTTTAACAACTTTCAGTTGGGTTTATTTGCAGCTCCACAAACGTCAATACTACATTTTGCTTTGAGACAAACATTATTCCATGCTCATTTATAAACAAAATACATTTGTGGTGTGATACACGAGAGACATTTCAAAACGAAAAAAACATATATGTTCCTACGCACCTGTATTAATGTTGTACAACTAAGCATGTGCGCGCACGTGCGTGAGTGCGTGCACGTGCGTGGGTGCGTGCGAGTGCGTTCCAAACAGTACTCCCGTCTGTTTTCGAGTAGTACTATTGTCCCTCCCTGTACGACAGACGTCGTGGACACGCGCGTAAATTCTCCACGGTTAGCTGCATGCGGTAATCAGACTGGTCGGCTACTGTCATGAAACAAAATCTCGGAAAATAAAAGCTAATCCAAGTAGAGTGCTGTCGGCTTCGGATTACCGAAGCCAATGTCATTAAATGGTGCACTGTGATGCCCCGTGATGCTCGCGGTCATCCGAACACCGCGTGTTCACTGATTCCACCAGCGAGCGCATTCATCAAAAGCAGATAATGTTTCAGCTAACATGAATATAATTGACACACGCATGCAACAGGCGCCAACGACTCCACACGCTTGATCCGAGGTAACACCGCATGATAGATAGTCCGTCAGTGGTCCAAGGCCAGCCATTCAAATATACCGGGTGACCACATAAATCCGATGATTTAGATCAATAACTGCTAATTGCTATGTGGAAACAACGTAAGGTTTAATTCGACTGAAATATAATAATGTGTGCACCACGATCAATAGTTCTCTGGGAAAGAGGCGAGGTGTACTACTGTGTCCAGGTTACTGGACAGGTAGCAATGCTACAGTATGTGTACTATATCGCATCTTTATAACGGAAATCGCCATAGCAAATGGGCAGTTTAGAAGAGAGGTATTTGAAAATGTAGGATTAACAACAAATGCATAATTCTACGCAGGTTGTCGGTGTAGCAATCTTACCTTACCTTGTTGTCGGTGTAGCAATCTTACCTTGTTGTCGATGTAGCAATCTTACCTTGTTGTCGGTGTAGCAATCTTACCTTACGTTGTTGTCGGTGTAGCAATCTTACGTTGTTGTCGGTGTAGCAATCTTACCTTGTTATCGGTGTAGCAATCTTACCTTACCTTGTTGTCGGTGTAGCAATCTTACCTTGCTGTCGGTGTAGCAATCTTACCTGGTTGTCGGTGTAGCAATCTTACCTTGTTGACTAATTACGTATTACAATAAAGTATACTAGTGCTTTCGCTGTCCTGTTGCGTTACAGCCGTTCTTACATGTCTGTATTACATCGCATATACAACTTAAAGGGAAATAAAAGTCATGGTTTTGGAGCAATGCACCTTAAAGATATACTAAAAACTAACCACGTGCAACTAAATTCAATAAGATCACACTAGTGGTTTATTGAGAATATGTTATAAAGACGTTTTCGTTCAACAGGGTTTACTTACAAAACCACTGCCACGATATTCTTAATTATAATTACAAAAGGTTATGTTTTAGTACCTCTAATATGTGCATAGGCCGAAACCCACAACTTTTGTTTTGTTTTAAACAGGTCTTCCTTGAAATAGTTTATAACAAATGATAAGTAGCGTATTCTCGCCGTATTTATTTGTATGGACCTCGGCGCGAAATTTCTGTGACCGGCAATTTTAGCTGACGTCAGTGCCTGTTCCACGTCTGCTGTCACGTGACGTGCTCCACCACAGCTGTTGCTCTACACAAACTATGCACGATTCCGATAGAACTGGGTAAACAATAGACGCTATTCACAAACATGCGCGTTAGCACGAAACGCGATGACGACCCACAAAAGTCGTACTCGCTACCAACAGTGTCTATCGTACGACAGCCGATAAAAAGACTGCCTCCATACGCATATACCTAAGTAAAAAAAATTATTCGAAAATAATAATTTTATATTATTGAATATTTGTACGACCAATTTCGAAATATGCATATAGATGTTACAATGACGTCATGTACATATCGCAATGATGTCACATACATATCGAAATGGCATCACAAATATCACAATGACTTCACAGATATATAGCAATAACTTCACGAACATATACAATATGTGCGTTAGCATCACCTGCAACCGTTGTTTTATTCTTAGCCGACAGGTGTCGTACGTGTTGTGAATGTTGTCTGTTCAGTAGAAATGCCACGAAAAATGGCTGTGCAAGAAGTTACGTCACGTAACGACATAATACATATGGGAACGTAAACATGTCACGTAACGACATAATACATATGGGAACGTAAACATGTCACGTAACGACATAATACATATGGGGACGTAAACATGTTTAAGCTTTACGATGTGTAAAACGACAAACTACGAAAGGTACAACATCTGATCGTTTAGCATCGTAAACACCTATTCTGTAGCACAAATATATATATATATATATATATATATATATATATATATATATATATATATATATATATATATATATATATATATATATATATATATATATATATATATATATATATATATATATTAATATATTGGCCACCGATATGTGTCTCAACGAACCACAATTAATATGATTTGACCGTTATCTGTTTAATTTAAATGTTTCGCCCCAAATTATATTGATTGTACTCAAATGATCGGAGAACCCAATTGCAAACCAAACAGAATCACATGGTTCGGAACGTAATCGGACCGACACAGAGTCGCCTGAGTTCGGAACTTAACAGGACCGACGCCTTGTTTGCTTCGCTCGCATTTCCACTCCAATTCCGTATGCATCATAACTAGTACGCCCATATTATCAGAAAATTAACACCTCGATTATATTCATGTTATTCATTGCGCTGGGACGATCACAAAGAATCGATTATTGCCAACAAGCCAGCATACGTGCGACACGTTCTCGCCGTAATTAGGCGTGTTTACGCAATGACCATGTCATCAACAACAGTTGGCATGTCATATGTCACTAGTTAATATGAAATAATAATTGTGTAGTTCATTATGTAGGTTAATACATAACTCTATTTTACCAGAACAATATGGGCTGTGCAAATTGTTTGTCCAGCCTTGTAAGCAATGAAGAAAGTTCTCGAAAAGAACATATGTATGTTAAAAGGTTCTTCTTCTGCCAGTGACTATTACCAACAATAGGCACACACATATGTGACGAACTAAAGTGAAATGATAATCATGTAGCCCATGATTTGGCCAAGTATAAGCGTTAGCAAACGAATAATGTAGATTGTATATAAGAAAGTTTTCACTCTCGGGGGAACGATAAATGAAAGTAAGAATTGTTTCTATTGATTGTGAAATTGCTTGCTGTGTAAATCTTTAAAAAATATATGTATTGA